>VYXB01006843.1:211422-222853 GCA_013397135.1 Pachyramphus minor
GAGAGGAGAGGAGAGGAGAGGAGAGGAGAGGAGAGGAGAGGAGAGGAATAACTATGCAATCTAAAGTGGACAAACCAAACTCGGGTGCCATGTAAACTAAATAAACAACAGAAATTCAAATGTTCTGCTTGCAGAAGAAGGAAGGGATGGCAGTAGCAGTGGGAGTCATCTGTCACCTGCATTGTCCCTCTGTTCTCTTTGGAAGTTTTTCTATTGTTCCCAGAGACAGCTTAGCAAAGCAGGAAAAGGCTGTATGGTCCCCTTCTGTTTCTCTAGAATAAACTAAGTTCTCTTAAAATAAGAGAAAAATTTCTCATAAGAGTGGAAGGTCTCTAAGGGGTGGGTGTAGGTTATAAAACCATTACACAGCCGGGTGACCTGCAGTCTGACATTAGTGAGGTTTGGAGACTGATAAACACTGGACGTGGGGAAACCTTTCTCACCACATTAAGGTCATGAGTTTTGTATGAGATAAAAGTGGTCTATGTCCCTCTTACTGCTGACATTTTTTAACCACCTTGTTGTTAAGTATAAGACCAAATTTAAACCCTCAAAGCTAATTTCTTTTCTGATCACTTCGAGACACAACACAGTAACAGATTTGTGTTTTACAAAACTTTAAGACAGCAGCAGCAGCAGAAGAATGAGAATTCAAAAATACTAAATTGAATGGAGAGTACTAAATAATGCCACAGACTGACAACACCTACAAGTGATATATCCATATGACATAATGTGGAAGTATGGCCCCGGGGACCAAAAGCAGCATGGTCAAGTTCGTACTATTACTGTGGACCTACATATTATATATTGATTTTAATTACATGGAAACACATTTATGTGCCTCACATGCAATTAAAGGTGATTAAGTCCCACGGATATGCATAAATCTTCTTTTTTCTTGGCTAGCATTTAACTTTTCAATCTAAGTTGTAAGCCACTATCAATTTTTTTAAAAAAAATCTAATACATTATATATTGGATGTTCTAGCATAGGCATAATATATGCACCATTTTCCCAAACAACAAACATATAATGAGATCTCTTATCTGCTAAAGCAGTCAGGCATCTTTGGGGAGTAACCAAACAGGGCATACCAGAATATAAATACAGATTTAAATGACCTGGGTGCATGTTCATTCACTTTAAATATTTGGAACACCTCAGATATATCAAAGGTTAGACCACCAGATTTTTAAGCATATTTTTTAGTGGTGAATTTTAGCTCCTGGATAAAAATTAAGAGATCTCATGTCAAATCCTCAGGCATGTTCTAGGGCTTCTGTACTGACAGATTTCAGTTTTTAAATGGATGATCGTTTGTTAAGAACAGACTCCATAAAGAACTATCTGAAGAAGGATTTAACTAACTCAAGGCATGTATTTGGCACTCTGTTTTCATTTATACTGCAAACATATTACTAGAGGCATCCCAAGGTTGACATTAGAGCTATGGGATACTATTCAAGCAACATAGGAAACACTGTCATTTGTCAGTAGTCCAACTTTGAATTTTCTTTTCACCTCCTTTGCAGCTGTCCATGATACACTGAAATAGACTATCTCTGCTGTAAAAAAAGGTACCATTGGTCTTTTGTATTAACCATTAAGTGATATCTCCTGTTCCCAGAGCTACAGCCAACTCAGCAGCCTTTGGGAGTTCTTAAAGAACCAGTGCCTCTAGTCTATTCATTTTAAAGCTCTCTGTAACTGAGAAAAGTATCTTTTGGGTATATAATGTCTTATAAGTACACTAATGAGATAAAATTTGACTTCCAAATCATCAAAAGTCACAAAAATTCTATGTGCATCATAAGTGTTTATAAAAATAAGCCTTAAAAATAAGCCTTGCATGAGTAGAACATCAAACTGTATATCGATGTGGGATTTTTTCAGTAGTGGCAGTTTAAAAATCCCTCTATGCTAATTTAGTTCACCTTAATGATGAAAGCATACTGTACGTATATAATTATGACAGATTAATTATGACAGGAAAATCTCTGAAAGTGAAAAATGTTTATGTCTGAAAAAGTTTAGTAAAAAAGCCACTGCTAGTTCATTTTTGATTCCAAAGAATGCACTTTTCTGCATGAGTTATTGTGGTGTATTTAAACAAATGGGCTGTACTAATTGTGGTTTCATCAGAGGTGGTGTTATTGTTCATTCTTGTCTGGAAGATCCAACAGGCTGAGCACAAATACCATCTCTATTCATCCGTACAGTTATTTTTTTCATGGGTAAGTATGGAGTTAGTTCCTGAGTGACCTCAGAAGTCAACTTCAGAGTGATTGGTCACCCTGTATGAGATTGTGCAATACATGTATTAGTCACATACAAATTATATGCTCAGTGCGTTTGTGTCTTGGATGGTTTTATTCCTTCTCTGCAGGCCCATCTGAGAAACCAGAGAAAAAACAACAAAACAAAACAAAAAAATCTCTGTTAATTTATTTATGTGAGAAGTGAAAGAGAATACCAGAAAGCAGGTAAGAATCTGTAGCAGAACTAATTGAAAAAAGGGAAGACCATATGAAGGAAAAAATGGTGGAAACGAAAGGTTATTTCCAGAGGTGACAGGAACTGAAATTCAGATATTTCTTATTACACATTGTATAACAAAACAAGAAAGTTGAAGGAATATAAAAGTAATTATTTTTTAATTTTCCTCACTTTCTTCCAGTTTGCTAAATGAATGAAAAAGATTCCCCTTAGTATGCAGACACATTATTTACATATTTACATTTTAGATGCTTACATATTTTCATTTTTCCTTCTGCCATTTGCAACCCTTGAAATATGACAAAGCTGTCCAAATAATCATCATCATCATCTTAAAATCCCCACTGTATACAGGTGAGGACTTTTTTTAACATTTTGTTCCAGTCAAGTTACTTCTTAGCTAACTCTTTGTAAAAATAAATCCTGAGGCTTGAAGAACAAGGCAGGCTTCCCCATGTTTTAACCAACCTTGTAATGACCAGAATGAAACTTACTAATTTTAGAACTGTGTCAAATGCAGGAATTCATTGAACAGAAATAATAACCTCCTTATTTCAGCTCAATACATTCTTATTTGTGCAGTTATAGATCATGTCATTCTTTATCCATAGTCTTGAAATATGATCTTTTTGCCACTATGGCTGCTAGTCAAAGTAAGAAATTTATGACATTTGACATATAATTGTGAGATATATATATATTTGTTTTTAAATATAATATTTTATAAGCTATATCTTTAAAAAGTGTATGGTTTCTTTGTACCCAGCTTATAGTAAATTTCTCTTTCTTATCAGTATTTCCATTATCATTTTGTTACCTAAAAAATTGTGAGAAATAACTTCTCATGTTTCCCCAGAAAAGCATACAAATGGAAAAATATTTAGTGCTGGAGCTGGACCTCCTCAGAAACCTGCCCACTCAGAGGTGACTTCCTGTGAACAATTACATTTCAATTACTGCTCAATTAACTATTTTTCTCTTATGGTTTTCTTCTTTTGATGTTGTTTATTTGTTGATGTTGTGGGTTTTTTTTATAAAGTGGAACCATTAGCATGACAAATGTTTCACAAAAGTTCGGCAATATTGTATGAACTCTTGCATTTTAATCCATCAAAATGCAAAGTCTTTTGTGACAATACAACTTCCTGTAAAGACCATCTTAATTGACTTCTATTATATCACTTTTTCCTAATCTTTATTAATGAACTTCTTCATCAGTTGTTTAGATAGCCAGACTAGTGTTTAGGAAGGCAAGGATTATGACTGGTTCATTTTATTTATCTTTTATGAATATTGGCATGACATTAAGATTTTTCTGTTCTATTCAATCTTCCTTACTCTTTCCAAACTTACTGGAAAAATAATATTCTCAATTTAAACAGGCAATGAACCAGCTCTTTTTAAAATTTTGATGCAAGTTAACCTTTATTCACTGGTTAAAATGTCAAGTTTTAGTAGTTTTTGTTTAGTATCTTCTGTCAAAGTGGAAACTATTTCATCAGACTGAGACCTAATAGAAATCTGCCAAGAACAAATCATGCTTAATTTATTTCTCTAACACAATAACTGAGCAGCAAATACACTGATGACATTGTATATTCTTGTTTTAATGATGTTTTTTATCTTCTTTTGAAGATTCTGAGGAAATCCTGTGTATAACTATAAACTGCATGCAAAATCAAATATATAGCAGTTTCAGAGAGTTGTTAGTAATGGTCCATAGACAGTGACTGAACATACCCACTCGCATGCTGCCCTGGATCTAGGAGTGCATAATATTTTCATGACTGACTGACCCTCAGAAGGGAAGAGGGATTGTGTTGATCAAATTTACAGTTGATTTGAGACAAGAAGAGTAGGGAAAGAAATCAAAATTACCTTATCCAACTGAAGAAATTATCTGAGAAAAAGTCTAGATGGAATTCAGTGGTTATAAGTTTAAGAAAAAGTCAGCCACACAAATGCAGGATGGAAAAAAACCCCACCAAATAAAATAAGACAGTAGCCATTTTTTTGAAGCTTATCATGGGATTTGACTGAATCATTGTTGAACACAAGTCAGAAATGTTCTGATGTTGTGGAAAGGCTAACATCACAGTGGGATGTATAAACTAGACAAGACAAAGGAAATAATCCTGCTCTTCCTAGTACTGCTAAAGCCTCATCTGTGTCCATGAGATATTGGTAGCTTGGGTTAGCACAACTTTTTAAATACTGTAAGAATACTTTATTTCTATTTTTTAACCCAGAATTTTGACCTGAGAATAGGTGCTGGTGGAGCATTCTAAGGATGCTTTTTTAATAGCTTCATGAGCAACTTCACTTGGCTCAAACCAAAGTCCTTCCTCCTCCTTTTAACTATATTCTTAATTACACGCTCGTTGTAATTATAATCTCTTTTTCCTACACAGTACATATTTGTCCTTGAGACATTAATATCAAAGAAAAGATTATTCTTTGGGCAACAAGGTCTGCAAATGACTGAAGGAAACAAGTTTCATTGCGAAGTAGAGAATCAGAATCTGGAGTCACACTGTGGAAATGTCACTAGTAAATGTGTGGCAAGAGCAGCATCAAAATGACCCCCAGGTTACACTACGTTTTACTGAAGAGAAGAAGGCAAGAACACCATGGCCAGACAGGAAAGCAACAGAAATTAAGGTTGTCTCTCTAATCTAATCCACGTGCAACTGCAGAGACTTTAGATGCAAAGTCTAGAGGAAGCCGCCTGAATGCACTGATATTGCTTCTTGAAGAAATTCTGACTGTAGTTCACAACCCAATAATATGTGAGTAATGACATGTGTGGATCAGAAATTAAATTCAAAATGGAAAGCCTCCGATAGTCTTGAGAAGAGTTATACATAAATTAAGTGCAGAAATGAGCATACTTACGTGTTTTCTCCTCAGCATGCTAGAACATTTACCCCAATGCAGATTGTTCCTACAGATGCTGTCAACCCTTTAATAGTTATTGTAATACAGAGTCATGCAAAGATTTTTAAGGTTACCTTGTAGTTGCTGTAATACCCCATTCAGCCATCAAAGCAGTCACAGTACTGCAGTTATTGCCAGGATACACATGCAATACAGGGGGAACGAACTGTGGGTATTTTTTAATTCTGTTGTTCAAGGGCTCAGAAGCAGCCCCATAGGTGCTTATTATTTCTTTTTTTGCATGTTTTTGCAAAATTTTTTCTGTAGCTAGGCAATGTTTAACCTAAACTCCAGTACCAGACACAAGGGGTATGATTCATTCTGAGCCTTCAGTGCCAGGAAGGCTGTGGGGGTCTGTGACCCTGAGGGAGCCCATCTGCCTAGTGATATGATTTTGCTCCATTTTTTTTTTTTTTTTAAATATGTTATATTTGAAAGAACCAAAACCAGGGGATGGGGGTTTGAGGGAAAGAAAAGTGAAAGGCCTAATTTGTTTAAAATTCTCCAAGAAAGAGAAAAACTATAAACCAGAATGTCACCAAAGCCTGAATGGTCTCATAAATGTATAGGTCTGGTTGAATCTCTAATGTAGAGAGAGGTAAGCACAAGAGGTGGGCTTGAACTCCAGATGGTGTCTTTCCAGCAAGATGCATGACTTCACTTTGCAATAGAAGGGCCACAACAAAGTTAAGACCAAATTAAAGTCCAAAGACAGGAGAAAGATAGTGTGCAGGTCTTGTCTGCACATATATATAAGTACCACCTTAAACCCTTCATTCCTCCAGCAAGAAATATATTTGGAAAGAAATATTGACTGCTGTACAACAGGACATGCGAATCAGCATGTCAGTCTTTTTTGTTCTACATTTGCTCATTCTGAAAAAAGATCTCAGCCCTCAAAAAACCTTCTTTCCTAACTGTTTAAGAGGTACTCCAATTATTTTCTAAATTTCAGTCTTTTGCAAGAAATCCCTCACAAATATCAGTTTTCATACCCTTATGTTCTCAAAACATACGTGAATGTGCCCATTTCCTCCTTGTAATCACTCTGCAGTGGGTTTTTACAGCTGACACAATTTATTTGCACTCTGTCAGAAAAAAAAAAAAAACAACCACCCAAAACAAACCACCAACAAAAAAGCCTTTCTTTTCAAAATGTATGGCTAAGAAATGTAGAGGTGACTGACAATTCTCAGTGAGGAATTTATTACACTGCCATACAGCCTTGAACAGTGGATGTTCAGCATTTTCTGAAAATTAGGTGTGTGGAAAGTGTCATAAATTAAACTCCCCCAAATAAGTAGTTATTTGATAATGTACTGGTCAACTGTTGAAAGCACTGCAATACATAAGTACATACACACATTCATTCATATGAATAAAATATATAGACAGATTATGAGGGTGTGGGGAAGCAGAAAAATTTTATGAACATTTATTTAGAGTGTTATATAGACAGCAACTGAGAACTAGCATACTGCCACATATCCTGTATTAAATACAGAAAGTTAAAAATGTCCTAATTAAATGTGTTTTCCATACTTCTTTCCCACAGTATAGAACATCTTTACACTAGAACTATTGCCTTTGGTCTTTCTCTTAGATAGAAGAAAACACTGTAACTCAGCAATCCAGGAAAGTAACCCTGGCTGTGATCTAGAAAAAGGAATGAAGCAATTAACTCTCTTTACATAAAATGAAAATGGAGATGAATGTGTATTTTGTTGAATCTCAGCATCACAGTTGAAGAACCCTATCTACCCATCCTTTGCCAAAAAGATGAAACTCGTTGACAAAGTATTTTGGTTGCTTGCATTCATTTATCTCATGGATTCTGGAGGAGACTTATATTACTGTAGGTTCTTTCTGACTATCAGGGGAGTAGATTAGTGCCAAATATCTAGTGCTTTAGTGCATTTGCAACTGACATAATATTCCTCTGCACTAATGGAACAGCATACTCTTTCATTCACATATTTTCAAAGCAATTTAAGCAAAAGGAAACTCATTTCTCTCCAAACATTAGCATAGACTTGACACTAACAAAAAACAAGACAAAAATTGCATTTTACTAATAAAACGTGTTTTGTTATCTCAGTTAAGATAAAAACCTACTGAATCCACAGGATTTGACAAATATATTTAGTTAACATAATCCTGCAAATACCTCATCCTGTACTTCTGTACTGTCCTGCAAGGAACTTGCAGGTCAGGCTAGTGGAGTGAAAAATAAATTTAGATCCTCCCTGTGATCCCTAGTTCCTGACCTCCCATCCAGGCTGACTGAGCTGAAGCATCCTTCTAAGGTTATGTCATCGCAGATATTGCTGAGATTTGCTGTGTATACCTGGTTTCATGCTTTTCCAGATCATGCTTGCTCTCACCTCCCCAGGTTTGTCATCCAGAGAATCAGGGCCTGGTTCACATAAGAGGGCATTTATACAGTTACAGCTCTTTTACAGCATGAAAAAACCTAAAATGCAGTATGTGTTTGTCTCTGTCTCATCACTGTAACCCGTTAAAAGTAAGTAGTCAGTTTCCAGCTTTCCTTCTCTTTCTATGGTTACATCAGGTTTTGAAGCCTGTTTCTGGCTTCTTCGTTTCATGAAATCTGATGTGTGGTTTCTCCCCAGTTCTTTTCAGCTTTCCAGTCTATCTAAACTGGCTTGGTCATCCAGCTCTTATTCCTTCACAGAGAAGAAGTCTTTTTTACAGAAGGATATTTTGAACACAGACTTCATAGTTTCAACAAAAACGAACAAATATCTCTCCCCAACTAAGATAATAATAATAAAATAAAAATAAAAAAAGAGAGGGATGCACACGTTGCTGATTTTATGAGAATGAATGTTGTGACATTATTTGAAAATTCAAGCCGTATTTGTGTTTCCAAACCACCAGTTTTAAGGATGACACATTATATGCAAACTCTGTCAGAACTGTCTGATTCAAGGCACTGACCTGAAGCAAAAAGAAAAAAATACTTTGAATAAACACGGTTTGAATAAACATACATGGATGGAAACCTTCCACTCCTTCCATCTTCAGGAGATAGGAGTGCATTTGAAGCAGATCTTCACAATTTCATTTTATTTTGGTTTTTTTTTTGTTTTCTCTAATAGAAATGGAAGCAAATAAAGACAGGAAAGACAACAAAAACAAACAAACAAAAAAACCCCAGAAAACCAAATGCTTTTCTGCTGAGGTTATAGTAGCTCTTTTCAATGACAATATTTTCAAATGGACTTCATGAAACATTTCATTAAAATAAAATCACTGTATAATTGTATCTCTACCCCATATAAAAAAGAAGAACCTTCTTTACCCCTGGAAAGAAGGATTGCTCTCATTGAGATATGAATATTTGAATATGTCCATTTCAGTTTTATATCCATAAATGCTGGAATTCCAGAAGTTCTCTATCTGTCTAATAGATATTCTTGTTACAGTAATCATCTTACCCCCACATACTCTACATTTTCTTAAAAATCATTGACACACAGGCACAAAGAGCCCTTATGGACATATTCTCACTTAAAAATGCCCGCATAGAAAAAACATAGGAAAATGAAGTGCTGCATTTTTGGCAGTGGTACAGAAAGACATAATGGCTTCACTGAGTTTTGCAAAAATAAGGAATTAATTTTTGCAAATAATCATAAAAACAGTTTCCTATTCTGTTTCAAGGAAGCCTGATTCAAATTTTGCTTTGCCACAGTCTTTTGTGGCAGAAGAACAAAGGTTGTTAAACACTTAATTACCAGGACAGTACACGTGACGGGTTCATTGAGTTGGATCAACAAAGCTGCAATTATTTGTCCACAGTGTGGCTGACTAAGATTGATACTTGGCCTTCACTCAATGGTTTTCATCATTCCACCAGAAATAAACACAGCACAGACTAATCTCAATAAGTTTATGCATCAGTAACTTATATTACTTTTGGAAACTGTTAAATTTATGCCAGTTGGTAGTAAAAGAGAGTACAGTTTTGATTTTTTCTTCCCTCTTGTCTTGCAACTTAGAATCAATGTGTACACAATTTTCATCCTCCTTACAATGCATTCTAATCCTAAGAGCTGAGACCAAGAAATATATGAACATACTTTCCCTCATCAAAATCCTACTCTATTCTGTCCATTTTGTAAAGATAAGAAATGGGACATGCAGAAAAATAAAGATATGAATCCAGGTTTCATTTTTTCTGAACAAATACATTCAGAGACAAGAATTTGGTTGACCAAAGCAGGTTACTCTGCACAAAATTTGGATCTGTATGCTAAACGTCCTACAAAGTTAGTGAGGGCACATGCAACCACCAGCCCCAGTGTTGTGAAAGTGTCTGACTGCAAGATGGCTCACAGTAACAGTGTCATAGTGATAAGACTATATATCTCCCAGTTTAGAAAGGTGTGTGTTCAGCCAGCTCAGAGGTCCAGCAAATGATATGTCCCTTATACCTGAACATCCTTGTCCGCTTTAACTCTCTACCCAATTTAGAAATAGAATAGAAGCAATTGTAGGAATACTGGCAAGGACATAAAAACTGTGATCTCTATTCCTCCTTCCCACCATGTCATCCAGCCTTGTTCCAAGTAGGATGAGAGGAAGAGATGATGAAAGTCGGGTTGTCTTTGACACACCAATGTGGCTACTAGCACAGCAGTTATAGAAGCGCTGTTTCAATGACAAAACTGTTACAGAACATGCTCAGCATGGACATCACTACAGAGAGAGAGTAAGATGTGAAATACAGAATAGAGTTAATTAAACTGTCTTTACATACTTTTTTCAGACTTGCACAGTATCTTTTGTAAAGAAGGTGGTACAGTTAGAGTCAGAATTAATTAATTTTAGGCCTTTCCTTAGTGTGACTTACATATGTCGATTAAAGCAAGGGAAAGCATAAGTCTTCTGAAGCACATCTCTGACTTCCTGACACAGGAAACCAAATCATCTATCTTGTGAAGTCTACATTTTTTATTGACTGATTTTCTATAATCTGAATGAGGCCCAGCATAACTCTCACATCTATTAGCCACTCCATAAAAGGCTGTTGTTTAATGTCACATGACTAAACAATTTCCATATAATGAAATATTTATTTACTGTGTTCCAAAAGACATCTTGTTTGTGCATATTGGGTTAGTTCTGAATCTGCTCTGAGTTAGCAACATCATGTGCTCCATATGTTTTTGCAACATATTTGTTCAGTTTGGGATTTATTTTTTTTTTACGATTAAGATTAATTCAAGAGGGATTTGGTATGCAAGAAGCTGAAGAATACCATCTCAGCTGGTTTATACTCTAGCTCTCAGTCATCAGTGGTCTACTCAAACCAGTTCAAATAGGCTTGAAGGAAAAAGAGAACTGTCTGATTTTAGCAATGAAATACTATCTCTTACATACAGAATACAAATCATAGGGCTAAGGAGAAGTCAAACTATAGAACAGGGAGAGACAAGGCAGGACTGACCTAGGACAAGAACGAAGGTAAATGTGTACAGCCTTAGATACATTGGAACTAATATTTTAAATTTATTCACTACATTCATTGAAGACATTTTTTACAAGGCCAGATTGGATGGGTCTTTGAGCAACCTGGTCAAGTGGAAGGTGGCCCCGCCCATGTCAGCGCAGTTGGAACTCAATGATCTTTATCCAGGTTGCTTCCAAACCAAGCCATTTCACAATTCTATGATTCTAAGAGAATTGTTTGGCCTTAGTACAGAACTAATCCAGCTTCCTGAAAGAATGATTTTCAGGTGCTAAAGCCAGATTGATTTTCCCAGTGAATGTGATTGACATGGGTTACCATGGTGAAGAGTTAACAGACTAAGAGCGGAAGAACAACAAACTGGAACGTTGGTACAGGTTTGGGTAAGAGTCAGCCTTATGGGGAATATGTTACTGAGCAAGGCCAAATAGAGGAATAAAAAGGATGCCGTTACTATTTCTACAGGGCTGCTTCTTAACTAGAAAATATTTTGAAGA
>VYXB01006843.1:222946-324710 GCA_013397135.1 Pachyramphus minor
ATAATATAAATAAAATAAAAATAAAAAATAAAAATATAAATAAGTATATAAAATATAAATAAAATAATAACTCTTAAATAAACAACTGTAGAGACTAAAACTGCCAAATTCAAATTATACTAGATGATTGTAGAGCTTTCCTCTGACTGCATCCACCTTTTTGTGCTTACACTGGGCAATGAGTGAGCCTGGTTGCTACCATCAAGACAAGACAGAGAAAAAGTCAGGCTTAAGTTAAAAGAAATATTCAATTATGAGCGTGAAGTGGAACAGAATTTGAAAATTTACCTACTATGGTAGTGTTCAGAACCAGTTGTAACTTCCTTGTCTTAATGAGAGCAGCAATGTAAATCCTAAAGCCTTGCAAAGTTTTCAAGATGAGATCAGTTTGGGGGTTTTTTTCTCATTATTTCCTTGCATTATCAGCATGAATCAAATCATCTAGCTCTGATATGCATTTCTAATTTGTGCAGTGTTGTGTACTGCATTAGCCAAACAACCAACATCATCAAGGTTTTATTTTAGGATGAGCAGAGTGCAGTACTGAACCTCTATAACTGTTATATTTAGATTACTTATTATTTTCTGAATTTTCATCCCCATCATTTCCATTTTGTGGTTCATATAAAGCCTGCAAGCAGTTTACCTGAGAGCTAGTCGTAGAGGCACTATTCACTCTGAGACACTGAAGTGATGTTAAATCCATTAAAACATTTTGTTTGTTTGTTNATCCAGGTTGCTTCCAAACCAAGCCATTTCACAATTCTATGATTCTAAGAGAATTGTTTGGCCTTAGTACAGAACTAATCCAGCTTCCTGAAAGAATGATTTTCAGGTGCTAAAGCCAGATTGATTTTCCCAGTGAATGTGATTGACATGGGTTACCATGGTGAAGAGTTAACAGACTAAGAGCGGAAGAACAACAAACTGGAACGTTGGTACAGGTTTGGGTAAGAGTCAGCCTTATGGGGAATATGTTACTGAGCAAGGCCAAATAGAGGAATAAAAAGGATGCCGTTACTATTTCTACAGGGCTGCTTCTTAATTAGAAAATATTTTCAAGACACTTATTTCAATGCCAGACTCAATAAAATTACATTTTCAGTACAATGGAGTTAATAATACTGAAAATAATTAGAACTGAACTAACCTAAGACATAATTTCTTTTCTGTTACAGTGTGGTTACTTTATGTTTCATTTTACTTAAATGTTAAGTCCAAATATTTATTTGCACATACAGTGTATCTCCTCTTTTTTAAAGATATGTGCTTATTTGAGGTAGTTAAGAAATCTTCCAGCAAGCATCAATAATAAAAAATATAAATAAAATAAAAATATAAATTAATATATAAAATAAAAATAAAAATAATAACTCTTGAATAAACAACTGTAGNATATAAAATATAAATAAAATAATAACTCTTAAATAAACAACTGTAGAGACTAAAACTGCCAAATTCAAATTATACTAGATGATTGTAGAGCTTTCCTCTGACTGCATCCACCTTTTTGTGCTTACACTGGGCAATGAGTGAGCCTGGTTGCTACCATCAAGACAAGACAGAGAAAAAGTCAGGCTTAAGTTAAAAGAAATATTCAATTATGAGCGTGAAGTGGAACAGAATTTGAAAATTTACCTACTATGGTAGTGTTCAGAACCAGTTGTAACTTCCTTGTCTTAATGAGAGCAGCAATGTAAATCCTAAAGCCTTGCAAAGTTTTCAAGATGAGATCAGTTTGGGGGTTTTTTTCTCATTATTTCCTTGCATTATCAGCATGAATCAAATCATCTAGCTCTGATATGCATTTCTAATTTGTGCAGTGTTGTGTACTGCATTAGCCAAACAACCAACATCATCAAGGTTTTATTTTAGGATGAGCAGAGTGCAGTACTGAACCTCTATAACTGTTATATTTAGATTACTTATTATTTTCTGAATTTTCATCCCCATCATTTCCATTTTGTGGTTCATATAAAGCCTGCAAGCAGTTTACCTGAGAGCTAGTCGTAGAGGCACTATTCACTCTGAGACCCTGAAGTGATGTTAAATCCATTAAAACATTTTGTTTGTTTGTTTACTGAGAGGAGTCTTCCTAATAAAGGGTATTTGCTAAAATTGAATAATGTAAAAGTAAAGCTGATATGGAAGATGTTCATTTGTTTCATGGTTTCTTGTACTTCCATGTCCTTATTTTGCTACTTTTTGGTATAAGGTTTAGCCACAGACTCAACTGGTATTAATTTCCGGGTTA
Organism: Pachyramphus minor; assembly: GCA_013397135.1. Lineage (NCBI taxonomy): Eukaryota > Metazoa > Chordata > Aves > Passeriformes > Tyrannidae > Pachyramphus > Pachyramphus minor. The sequence goes on from VYXB01006843.1 coordinate 225,201, forward strand.
TCCAAAGCAGATGTTAAAAAGAGAATGAAGAAGCAGCCATTATCGCCTACATGATGCCCAAGACAACTTGGGATTTTTACAGTGATTGTATCAGTGTACAAACATAATAAGTGCTACAGAACAAACCAGAGGACAGTCTAATTTGACCTTCTGTCTTCAACTGAGCTGGTGCCAACCATCTCAAATGTAGACATAAAACCCCCTAATACACAAAATTGTGCAATGCTTTCTCATAGACAAAAATTATTCCTGACTCCAGCTGTTGCTCAATTATGTCCTGAAGCGCGAGGATTAATGGTTTTTGTGACTTTTGTCCCAGCATGAATAATTGCAGATGCCATTCTTATTCAGATTGATGGGTAATTCTGCTCTGAAGCTTCCTCAGTGCTTTTCCTTGCACTAATCTGTGGCCTTAAATGGCAGAAAATGTCACACCATTTTAGAAACACATCCCAGACATATCCTACCATGCACCAAAGAAGTAGATTCTATCTTGGTGTGAAACTGAATTTATCTGCAGAGAAATAGTAACTAAGATGATCAGTTATGCAATCATTTGGCTGCAGTTCCTACCTACATTTCACTCAGATTAATGCATTTACTATCTTTATTAATATTCTAATATATTTATTGGTGATCTGAATGAGAGGATTGAGTGCACTCTCAGTAAGTTTGTGGACGACACTAGGGTGGGCTGGAATGTTGATCTGCGGGAGGTTTGGAAGGCTGTGCAAAAGGATCTGCACAGACGATTGGTGGGCCAAGGACAATTGTATGAGGTTCAACAAGGCAAAGTACCAGGTCCTGCACTTCAGTCACAACAACCCCATGCAATGCTGAAGGCTGGGGGAAGAGTGGCTGGAAAGTGGCCCAGTGGAGAAGGAGGACCTGGGGGTACTCGTAGGCAGCAGATGAATATGAGTCAGCAGTGTGCCCAGGTGGCCAAGAAGGTCAATGGCATCCTGGTCTGTATCAGAAATAACATGACCAGCAGGACCAGGACAGTGATTGTTCTTGTCTCAGCACTGGTGAGGCTGCACCTGAAGTATTGTGTCCAGTTGCTTGGGCTCTTCAGTTCAGGAAGGATGTTGAGGTGCTAGAGTGAGTCCAGAGAAGGGCAGCAAAGCTGGTGAAGGTGAGTAAGTCCTCTGAGGAACGGTTGAGAGAGTTGGGCTTTTTTAGCCTGGAGAAAAGGTGGTTCAGGGGACACCTTTATTGCTCTCTAGAACTACCTGAAAGGAGGTTGTAGCCAGGTGAGAGACAAACTCTTCTCCCAGACAACTAGTGACAGGATGAAAGGAAATATCCTCAAGCTGCACCAAGGGAGGTTCAGGTTGGACATTAGGAAGATTTTCTTCATGAAAAGGGTTGTTAATCATTGGAATAGACTGCCCAGGGAGGTGGTGGACTCACCATCATTGGAGGTGTTCAAAAAAAGGCCAGATGTGGCACGTAATGCCATGGTATAGTTGACAAGGTGGTGATTGGTCAAAGGTTGGGTCGATGAATCTTGGGTGTCTTTTCCAACCTAAATGTTTCTATGATTCTGCTTGTCATGTTCCATTATGGCTGAGGAGCTGAGATAGAGTAAGTGGGTGAGAAGACATTGGCCCAGGTTAGCTGTTACCTACTGTCTGGAAGCTGCATTTGATAACCATAGCCTGACAGATACTGTCAGCATGTTTAACCAGTCAGGTGAGCATGTAGTTCCAGGAGTGCTGAGATGGTGTCCTGTATGTTCGTTGATAAGTCATACCTAATCTCACCTGAAGAAGCATTCTGCTCCATCTTGTATTTTGTTTCCACTGCTAGTTATTTGCAATATCCATTATAATATTATGAAGGTATCCATTAATAAGCTAAAAATATGTTTATCTGATGATTAATATAAAGGTACACTCCCTGAAAGAGGAAGGAGAAAAAGCCCTACAAATTACAGGGTGTCTTTGTGTTATGAAGGAAGCTTTCAGCAGAGTGTTTACTAAGCCAATTTTTACTAGGAGCCCATGACTCCTACCTTGAATAAAATTATTTTGGTTTTGAGCTGAAGCAAAATAAATGAGCACACTTTGTCCAAGAGTTCTTAAAATGACTGGAAGAATTAGCCCAATAGGCAAACTGACTGGTCATGGTAGAAAGACAAGACTAAGACTTTTTTTTACGGACAGACGAAAGAAATTAAGGAGCTCTCTGTAAAGGTAACATTTCTCACTACCCATGAAATTACCATTGCCACCTATTTTCCTACACACAGTGCATCAGCAGGTTTCTGGCAGGTGTCTTAAGAAAACATTTCTGCATTCTCTATTCCTGTTAGGAGTCCCTATTCTTCAAACTGCCATTTGGGTTGTATTTGGCAGCCACAGTGATTCACCAGAAAATGAAACACATTTCTGATTGTATAGAATACTCTCAGGTCTACACGCATGATGATTTGATCAGGAGAATAATGGTACAAAAGTGAGGCCAGATGCTCAGAACCACTTCTGGAGGAGCCAGACTTCTGATCTAAAACAAATGAAACCCCCATGGTATAAATGTCACATCAGAGAAAGAAAGAACCTGGGGAAAAAAGTTACATGCATAGAAAAATCACACTTGTTTTAAAAGTATCATCACATACCTCTATTGGGACACGTGGAAGAAACCAGCCATCTGAGAGCTAATAGGCAAAACTGTCTCATGCAAACACATGAAAATCTGAAGAAGAAACTGCAAAATAAAACAGCTTGTTAATCATTCACCAGCAAGTATAGTTGTGACTTCTTCACTCAAAAGTGGATTTTGGCACAGTCTTCATCTAAAAATATGGTCAAAATTGGAGAGCAAAGTGAATGTGTGGATGCTGCTAGCAAAACCTGTGCATCTTTGCTCTTAGATATAGAAGAGTAATTTGGTCATAGACATCGGGTGGTGAAAGGAGTTTTTCCTCTATTTTGAAATAGGAGTCCAGTATTAGCTGTACCTGGAAGACAGAAAAAAAAAAATCTAAATGAATTAAAAAAAAAAATTATTCACATATTTGCTAAGTGATTTTCTGACAATATTTAAGCTTATTTTCTTGCATGGTCAAAACCTGAGCATTTGCTTTCTGTTCCTTCCAATGTCCACTTTGAGTAGCTGCTGTTTGTGAGTGGTCTTTTCTACATGGGTTAAAAAAGGCTCCAGTGGTGTACAAATACAAAGATGTTAATTAGCAAGCCACATTAGTCTGATATAGGCTAAGATAGTTTGTAAATGACATTAAAATCCTCTGTCAAAAGACTTCTGTCTACTGCCTTGCCAAAGGATAAAATGTTTGAGTAGGATCCTGATCAGATTATTTTTAATGATCTCAGCCCAGTAAGTGCTTTCTCTTCTCTCATTAGACATCTTTTTGACACCTTTCAAATTTTATGTTTTTAGAAGCCCTCCTCAACTTTGCCATTTTGCCTGCTAAGTGCTCCCATTACAGATTCTGATGCTAAAATAACCACAGCCACAAACACTATCCTTGCTTCACCAAGAGTCTTTCAGTAATATTTTGAGCAAAGCTAGAATGAGCACTTAATTTCCATTCCTTAATCAACCTTTTATGAGATGATACTCAGTTAAAATGCCCAGCATATGGATGTGTAAGTTTTTTATAACCTGATTTCTTTCTGATCTCATAAAGTAAGGCTACCTTCTGTCAGTGGAGTTTCAGAGAATAACAATATTCATAGTTTACTCAAGCTGGCTACATACATCTGGATTTGAAAATTCATAGTACAGACTGGAAGACTAGGTAAAATTTAAGAGCTACATCAACAGGTGATAACGGCATGGAAAGGATTATTTGCTAGCAATAGTTCAAAAATAGCATAATAGCTGAATCTAAATTGCAGATTTCAACTATCTAACTACTGTGTAAGTCCAGATATAAATAAATGCAGTTTATGTAGAAAACTGTCTTAACCTGATTGTATCAGTTTGACATGCATATAATGCAGTTATTGTCAATGGAATTAGTTTTGAGCAGATCTAATTTTGTTAAAATGGCTTGTAGCAACCAAAAATCACCTGGCTAAAGTACAATTACAGGTAGTCCATAAAGAAGATTATATTTGAAAAACAGAAGGGAGAAAATATTATTTAGTGTGGGCTAAAACACTTTTCCAAATAAGGATTATTTTCCAAATAGCAAAAATTAAGCTTTTTTATCAGGAAAATTATCCTAATTATCATTTGTTCATTTACTTAAGTCAGCATGTATTGGAACAGTCTATACAATAGATACACTGTACACTGTAGTAAATTGTTCACCTAAGTGTAGGTAATGTTGCAGGAAATGGAAAGAGGTTAAAATTTGAAGTATACAAAACTAAATAAGAAAAATACTAAAAAGCACTCTGAACTAATTTGCTTACAGTATCTGCTAACTGTGAATTGTCATATGAGATGTCACATTGTCCTGAATGTATTAGCTTCTGTCTGCTCTTGCTGTTCTGATGAAGTACTGTGGAGCCCTTGGCACAGCTGAGAGTTTGTAGAACAGCCACTTAAATATTTTAATTTTTTCCTCTGTAAATCAGTAATGGTGGTCATGAACACATGGTAAACCACACTTCTGGGACACTCTAAAACATGGATGTTTATGAAAAAACTTTTCTGCCTATTAACAAAGGGCACTGAGATAACACCATAAGGGGAGAAACTCTGGCAATATGCTTAAGTCTCATTTTCATATCCTGGAATGTGTTATCCCGAGGGATTGCTCAGCAGCATCAACTCCACCAAATAATTGTTCTGTGCATAACCTAGTTCATTTAAGGGTTAAATCTGAAAGAATGTACTCAGCCTGTCCTATTCTGTGCTTGAGAGAAATCATTCCAGAGATGACTGAACAAAAAACCATATCCACAAGTGTGTAACCCTTCTTAAAATTCATGCTGATCATTATGTCAGCAGCCAGCCACAGTCACATGGGAGACTTTATTAGGAAGTTTCATTTGCCTGCTGAAATCTCTCCATGATCCAACCACTACTAGTAGGATGTAGAAAAAAGGAGGAGGAAAAAAATAACCCGTACATATATCTGTCCTGGATACTCGGATGAAAGGATGCATGAGAATACGCGATTTTCTGCTTACCAGAAGGATGGTTCTGCAAATCAAGGTTTCAGTTATGGATGTGCCTTTCAAAGCCTATATATGGGAAAAAAAATTTAAATCATTGGGCAACCAGCTATTGCTGTGGTTTACATGTGGAACAAGGAGGCTAACTACATGAATAGGCCTAAAACATGCAAGAATTACTCTGTAAGACCACATAGTCAAAAAACTTAAATGTGTGTGGGTAAACCAAAGTTGAGCTTGTTTACACATGAATAAATTCTAATTAGAGAAATGGAAAAATGTCTGAATCTAAATTTAAAGTGGAGTCTGTTCATGAGAGTCATGGGTGACTAAAAGTAATTAAGGCCATCACTTAACTAAACAGATGTGATGGATTAACCATGTGTTTCTATGTTTGATGTAGATTTTTTGTTTTGGATACGCTGTAGTTTAGAACCCTTTAACGCTGCCTGAGATACATCTGCCATTATTTTGATTTACTGTATTTCTTGTTGCAAATGCATTTAGCACTAGCTGACATTTAGTTTGTCTAAACAATCGGAAGTGTTTACAAGGAAAAGTACTTGTTCAAGCTAGATACGGTACAAAGAAATACACACAAAATGTAAAACAAAAATATGCAGAAAATAAAATACATTTTAATGCTTCTTTTTGCACTGATTTTTGCTAGAGATGGATTTAGATAAGGGTAAAAAGAGAAGCACACTTTCATCCAACGACACTGCAAAAAAATTCACTTTTCTTCCAAAATAATACTTTATTTTTTAATGGTTGAGGACTTTTATTTTTGTTATTTCCTGCTCTGTAGAGCTCAGAGGTGTTAAGTTGCTGTCATCATATTCCACCAATACATCTGCCCAAAAAGGAAGGAGATAGAATAAATATTGTTTAACGCAGCTTATTCTCCTGAGTTTTCCACTCTGATAACACAAAATTGCACATGATAAACAAGCTCAGCTAATTACAAATTCTGATGCAGCTCTATGAATTAGATTGTGTTTCATACATACATTGAAATTGGAGCATTTGTACAAGGCTGAATTCCCATCCTATTACAGGAGAGAGGAATTTTATATCTGTATTTCTCCATTAGCTTTAATACTGTGTTGCTCAATTTACGTGCATGTGTGTGAGAGAAATCCCAAGTTACATGCCTCTATGGGTCTCTGCTTTCACGCTTGCTGAGACAATTGCAGCCCTACCTTACACAGGGTTGTAAAAGAATAAGTTAAAGATGGAGAGTGTCATTCAGAATAGCCCACAGTCTCATTTTGTGGTAACAGGACTTGAATATTGTGTTGCAAGTTCTCTGCATGCATTAACTGGAGGGAAAAATTGGTGAACTCAGTTAGCTTTTATAGACAGCAATGACTGATGTTGTTCTCTGGCTCCGGGTTGACCAAGCTAGCAAATGATACTCCTGACGTGAAACAATAAGTTGCCCATGAGATGGGGGATGATTTAATTCCCTACCTTTCACATTTTTGTATAGAAGCTCCTTATTATCAACTAGGTTGCACTGTCACAACAGACCTCAAAATTTCTGAATTATAGCCCTTTACACCTACTCATCCAGAAGCTGTATTTAACAAATTAATCTCTGCATCAGCATATTTTAATTTTAATTTCTTTTAAAAAATAAACATAACAAACATTTTAATGATGAAAAAATAAATATATTTTTCTGATATTTATGATGAATACATTTCCTGCTTGCTGCTCTTGGAAGTTCCATGGGATTTACAGCATTTGCCTGCTGGAGACCCACTCTCTAAACTCAGGTCACATATGCTGCATTCATCTAGAGTCTTCAACCAGCATTTTTTTGAAGGCTAGACACCTGTGGTTTTCTGTGGACTGAAATATTTCTGTGAATCAAAACAACAAAAAAAACCAATTCATTTTAGCCATCAGAGTTGAACTCAGTGATCCTTGTGGGTCCCTTCCAACTCAGAATATTTTGACTCTATGAATTGTCACCCTGGGAAACTTTTCTCCCTAAGTTTACTCCCTAAAGGCAGTAAAGTTCCAGAGGACAGCTGTCTACTTCAAATAACCCCTATATGAGACTTTCACTTTCTCCATAGACTACTAAGAGCCTAAGGAGGCAAACTCCAGCTATTGTTATCTTTTGTGTTTTGTGCACTCATTTATCTCTCCTACATAGAGAGTCTGGAATTGAAAGAGACATACTACAAACAACCTCAGCTAGCAGAGATAGAAGAAAAAGGCCTTAAAGTACTAGGTCATGTTGTCTATCTTCTGCTTCTGCTTGTGTGGGATTGTTTCCCACGTAATGCATGAATATGCCACCCATAAAGGCAGCAACTGAATCTGAATCATACAAACAAGGGGGGAGGAAAATTGTGTAAACTTTGTAGTATAGGAAGACGACATTCCCCCAGTGTTTTAAGGGCACATCTTCAATCTGGATGGTTCCTAGCAATTGTAAATCTTGCAAATTTTACCTCAGTGATTGCGAATTTTCCAGGTAACACTGTAGCTTTATGTTAGCTCCTTACATGCTCACAGAAGATGGAATATCTTCAAGGACAACACAGGTTAGGCAAAATTCCGTATGCTTAGCAAAAGTGAGCATACATTGACAAAACCAGCCAGCCTACAGATATGTTAGGTCTCGAATGACTTCTCTCCATTTTGCTGAGATCAAGAATGCCCATTTAAACAGCCTTACACCGTTTGGACAAGAAGCAATAGACTCAAGCAAGATGCCGAGTGACAGGCATCAGAAAAGTCAGAATCCCAGAATCAAAGAGCTGGCTATTTAAAGCCATATCTTGGCTTTCAACTTACACATGACAGGTCAAATGAACCTCAGCAATTTTTGTGGTCTTCAATCCATTCAACACCTATATAATATCTGGGGACTTAATAACTTAATTCATATTTTCTATCTTCTGTCTCTCTTTTGGCTATATGAATGATTCCTTAAATATTTGTGAAGACATCCATTTTCATAGAACCTGTAGGATTGTCTTAGCCTCTGGATTGTCTACAACCTGATAAAATTGACTGAAATCAGCAAGTGGATTTTTCAAGATATGAAGCTATTCTGTGTGTTAAAAGCTTTTAAGACTGACGCACACATACATGTACACCACCATGAAATACTCTTTTTCTGATATGAATTAGGGTTAAAAAGAAGATAGAATGACTACATTTTACAATGTATTCATGCTTTAGTACTACACTTTACAAGTATTAGACAAAGTTCTCATTTTTTCTCATTGGAAACACAAGGTCAAAATTAATTCTATTTTATATGTAAAAATTCCTAGGTAAGGGTTGCACTATTTGGACCTTCTGTCATGATTGATAGCTGCCTTTCTGCCATGAGTGGCCAACACCTAATATGATGCATTGAAGTACATCTTCTGACCACATCTGAGTCTGGAAATGTAAATGTCAGCCTATTAGGAATGTCAGAACTGATTTTACATTACCAGGCTTGTCAAAAGAAGCATGAAAGTACAAAGCAAGCATATCTACATAGTACAAAATGGTGATACAAACACTGAGTTAACAATTTAAAAATAATTCAGCTAATTGTTTATAATTTTGTTCATCTTACATTTCCCTATAGTAAGCCATCTGCATAATTTTCAAAACCTGTTGTTTTTAAATAGGTTGATATTCACAAATCCCTTAATGACTTATAAACCCTAATGCTCTTGCTATTTCACCTCCAGTTTCTGATTACAGTAGGGTTTTTTTTCAGGATGGGTGGAAAACATTGGGTTCGAGAAAGAAGAAAACCTTTTTAAATTTTTATGAAGAAAGTGACTTGATAACTTCATCTGAGTTGCATACGGTATAAAATGGTTTACTCTTGACAGACCGTCATTCCTTGTCCTGTTGCAGTTGATACGAGGGAGTTTTTCTACATTTAGGCTTTTTTATCTGTTAGATTCTAAGTTCCCTGCAGCATAGTCTTTCTGGAGTGCTATGAGATCCTTTCAGTTCTGTAAGAGCACATCATAGTATCAGCAATTAGCAAAATAGTCTTATCTTCTTTTGACATCTCACTTAAGAAGTAATTCAGTTTTGAATGATGGCCCAGATCTTCTTGTGTCCAGTTCCATTCATTTCTGTGAAAATATTTACTTGTCCTCATGTAAAAACAGAGTTGATTTCTGAGCCAAATCTGTGGTCAGCTGTCTCTTTCTCCTGAAATCCATGAGAATTGATCCCAACATTAATCTCAAGCAAAAAGAAGTGGAAAGTTTTCTGCAAATGACTGTATGCCATGCGGTTTGGGCTTTTCATGTAACACATCACAAATTCTGGTAAAGGACTGTGGCCAAAAACCCAATAATATTCCTTACACTGTTCTGTTTGACAGTTCACCCACTTTTGGGAGATTATATAGCATATTACTAGAACTGTCTATCTCTAGTATTAAACCCAAGTATCTGAGATTGTTTTCTTTCCTTGCTAAGAATATAATTAAGATTGCTGAAGAGTTTCTATATTATGAACTTAAAATATAAAACCAAATGGCATTAAACTGCCAGGAAATTATCCTGCCTGCTTTCTGACCTTCTGGTCATGAAACTCTCATGTTTGACTTCCGCACAAAAGCTGCAATAAAACGTATGTTTTTGTATAATGTTTAGAAATTGATAATTTAAACAGTGGACAAAAATCAGCCAGACAAAACCACTTGCAGGGGCTTCTTCCTCACATATCCTTGGGTGTTAACAAATGGGAATCCGGGATTATTATCATGTTGGAGAGTGAAGAGAAGATCTGAACAGTAAATTATCTTCTGAAATATCAAAGGACCTTGAAAATAAAGCAGCCCCATTGACTTCAGTGCAGTTGGGCCTAAGAGTATTTTGTTCTAACAGGGTTAAATCTTGATATGTGTCTAATACCCCTTTTGCCAACAAAACCAGAAGAGAACGCTTTTGAAACCTACATGGAAAGCACTGGCATGTTGCCTTCATAGTAAAAACAACTCTGCATATACATTATGTTTTTATGTAAAATGTATTGTTTATGCTCTGTGATGTGATTTAAGTTAGGAGAAGTACAGAAAAAGAACACTGTACATGAAATACTTGTACACTATTGAAATAGTAAAGGAAGAATTTTTTTAATTATTTGTTTCTTTTCTGCAACTTACTATATGTTAGAAAATTTATTCCATGTTTAAGTGCTTTGTGGGTGTCTGTACATTAATAGAACCAAGCGAAAAACATTCCTTTCAAACACAACTATAGTGTGATCTGTTTCTAATTACTTCATCATGTATTCATTTGTCTTTGCTTTTAACAAATCTTTTTTAAACATTTGTATTTGTGCATGAAAGCCATTTTATAATTACTCTGTTGTATAGACATATATTTCATAACAGCTGAGGAGATGCATAACTAAAACTATGCTGAAAATCTCTATGTAGTGGGAGCTGCTTGCTGTTAGCCAGCTCAGACTATTTGTTCCTTGCAGAGCTATTAAGAAACTCTTCAGTGAAATAACTTATCAGTGTGTTGTTCATGTGAGATGCAGATACCAATGAAGGGCTTCATTTCACCCAAAAGGGACTTCCAGTTTCTGTTAGCTGTGTAGAATTCCCCTGAAAATTGAGGGGAGACATAGGGACCTTATAAGGACCATGTATTTTAGCCGTTCATCTTATTGTGAAACCATTATTTGCAGAAGGCAAATTCTTCCTTTTGGTCAGAGAAGGGGTTAAGATTGACTAGTTTAGACCAGACACCTAAATTTTAGGCTGTCAAATTAAGAAGAGATGGATCCTGCCCCGTCTGCTTACAATTAATTGTGATTTTTGCCCTTTCTTCCTAACACAGTCAATGAGTGTTTCTGGCTAAGGCCCTGTTAGCTGTGCTACAGCTTCCTAACAGGAGACTTGAAATGGCTGCCTTGAAAATAGATAAAGTAAATAATAAAAAGAAATGACCATATTCCAGTGAGTATCAGTGAGTGCTACAAAAACAAAGAAAACAAAACTTGGGAAAGTAATGAAAGCTTAGACTCATATGCTTAAATTATTGACATAGTGGAACTGTTTTTTATCCCAGTAAAAAGCAAAGCTGTATGGAACAGACTCACACTGCTTTGAGGACAGGTGCCAAGAGCAAGTCTGTACTCCTCAACGAGCAGCTGACACAGATAAACAAGTAGCAAGCAGAAGGCTTAATTGTACACATCTTTTTAACTTTAGAGCACCTGCCACATTGGCCAAGCACTGCTACTAAGCAAGCTTCTACCCCAGATTTGGAAGGACCAGCCATGATTTGGGCTGATCTTGCTGCCCAGCAGCCCACGATGGCAGTGAGTCCAGACAGCAGCTTGAACATTGTACCCTGTACCAAAAGGCTACACTGCTGTCAGTCCCCTGGGATCCTGCTCCTGTGGCAGTGCAAATGCACTGAAGCTACAGGAGCATCCAGAACTGCAGGCTTGGGGACATTTTGTTTCTTGGAAAGAGCTGGGAACTTGAAGGCATTCACTGTGCTGCTGGGATGCTGTGAAGAACAGAATAAACTTTGCTGTAAAAGGGTCCATTTGGGTAAATTTATCTCCTTCCTAAGTAATTTTTGAAAAGTCCTGTACACCTGCACCCAGTGGATTTTCTGAATATTAAGCAAAGACTTTCTGTTTCATAAAGACATATGAAAAATATATAAATATATATTTTAGAAGTATTTCTTCTAAAAGCACTTGCTCTTTGAATGTATAGATGGTTAGACCTAAAAAAAAAAAAAAATTATTTAAGTGTTTTTATTTAAAACAAGCCAAATATTTTCAAAGCGTCTGTTTTTGGTGAGAGCACACTGATCTTTTTGTAGAATATTTATATATATCCTGATGCTTACAGATTATTTTGAAAGAAAATATTTATATTGTGGTTTTTGAATCAAACAACATTAAGTATGTAAATAATGGAAGACTGGACATTTCTCTTTCAGTTTTGTTTTTGTGGTTTTTTTAAACCTAGGTAAATTTTTTTGAGATCTGGATTTAAATGTAAATGGAATGGGTTCATATGTAGGTAGCTGCCTTCAGACATGAAAAAAATAAAGACTCATTTGTTTGAGAGAGATTTCATGCACTTTGATTGACATTGAATTATAGACCTGAATTATATTGAATTTCTTTAAAGTAAGCATGACTTAGAAGTATTTAAGCTGAATGTGGAACAAATGTAACAGCTGAACTGTAAAGAGCATAAATATAATTAAGCCTTTCTCATATGAATGAATTTTGTACATCTTTTTACGAAGTTCACAGTCATGTGAAATTCCCTTTTTTCTGTAGCAACTCGTATGGAGGATAAAGGAGACACAGGAGGGATTACTTGCCTTTTTTTTTTTTTGAGATGGGTGTGTTTTGAGCTGTCTTCATAATCCTCAATTTGTCCTAGATTTGTCAAAAAGATTTTCCAAGTTTTGCTGATCCTTGAAATGAGCTTAGTCTGAATGCATTAAGTATAGACTGACTGTCAAGTTAATCTTGTCTCTGAGCTACACAGAAAATTTACTGTTTGTTCCAAACCGTGGAATACTCATGATGATGATAGAGTATTGCTTTGAGTTTTAGGGCTTGCATGAGCCCAGAAACCCAAAGTTAAACTCAACAAGTGTGTGAACCTCAGTAACTGAAACAAAAAGAAAGAAAGAAAGAAATATATTGAACCCAGGGTATGTGAAACTGCCAAATTTCTCAGAGCTCCAATATATGAAAAAGAACGTTATTGCAGCACCGGAAACATTCATGTCAGGAGAATACCACTATTTTTAAAAGCATGGAACTGTCACATTGCTTTTGGAAAAGACTTCATGAATTGGTAGTTATTCATATACTGTTCAAATATTTAAACTCAATTAAAAGAAAAAAAAGGAAGAAGACAAAACCTGTATTTTTTCTAATCTATATGGAATCTAAATAATGACACATAATTAAAGGCATGGAAAAATGTTGTACTTGGATAGTACAACATATGCTTTGCATAGAAACTTCATCTCTGATATATATATAACTGAGCATTTTTCAGCTCCAACACTAGTTCCTGAATTCCCACATGAAGTGATAACTATAGTCACTTTCATATCTGCATTACCTTTTACAGGAGAGTGCAGATGAAAATATAAGCCTGTTGGGTGGCTTCGTCTCTTGGGGTAGTTTAATGGTTTACAGACTTCTTTCAGTATTTTGTACACTTCAACTGTGAAATGAAAATGGTCATCCTCTAGTAATGGTTTGAAAACAGGAAAGTGCATTTCAGCCTGAATAAGTCTACTTGGATATTAAAAGGATATCAATATACTTAGAGTTTATGGTTGTTTCCTTCCATTTTGTTATCTCTGAGAATGAAACAGTAATAACTAATTAGTAGAGGAATTTCTAGGGAAAGCAGATGACCATTAAATCTCTAAGGGAGTACAGAGAATCTGCAAGGGAAAATTAGGGTAATTTTTCTGAAATACTGTTACTTGTATTAAAATAACTGCCATTTGGATGACTAGCAAACACTTTTGAAGTAGAACTCTATGTACCTTTCTATGAGGCAGCTGACGACCCACAGCTTTTTCTTTTGTTTAGGAAGTTGCTCATTGCAATGGTTAAAATTTGCAAAAACAAATGCAGAACCCAAATACAAACCCAAAAAAGATATAAAAATCCAAATAGATCAAGCCACTGGGAAGATGTTGGTAAATACTTTCATCAGTAACATCAGATGCTTGAATGATCATTGTTTGCATCCAAATCTCACAGTCTCTTCTTCGCCCTGGCTGAGTTCAATGGGAATTTTGCTTGCGTCTTTTGATGCAGGATTTGTCTTCCTTTATTTTCCTATGATACTCACTATGGAAAGAACCTCTCAAATGAAAGAAGCACAAAAAAAATTCTATATCATTAAAAGAGGTAATTGCATTTGATTTAAGAGAATAGTTCTGTAGAACTGAACAGTATGCAGTAAATTTTGGGAGTAATACTCTCCATATTTTCAAAAAAAGAAATAAACCCTAAACAGGTTAGAAACACTGCTTTTTAATTTGAAAACACATCAACCATTTGCCATCCTTCAGGTAATATTCTGCACCTTTCTAAACAGCTATAGTGTTCTCACTTTTCTTTGTGGCACATAATATAGCATACATGACAAACATGAGTGATTATGGGATTCAACCAACTCAACTTTCATTGACTGAAGACACAGGTTTCTAGTCAAGGCCACTTCCTTTCACTCCTAAGGTAAAAGAGAGAGGTGGACATGTCTGCCAAGGCTGATTTTTTTGGCTTTCTTATGTTTAAATGGGTGGGTCCTGACAAAATGCCTCTTTGTGTCTCCTCTGTTATAAAGAGAGCCCAGTTGACTCGCTTAGGCTAAATATTTCAAATTCAGCTAATTAATCTTGTCCTGTCAGCCTAAAAGTGTAAGTGGCTGAGACTGAGTTTTCTTCCCTGTTCTGAGACACCAGCTTGAAGCCACCTCACTGTTGATTTTCTTATTCCTCTTGCCAGTGCCCTGCAGTATCTCTGGTACCTCTAAGTACACAGACAGAAGGAGCCTTCACCAAAAATATCATCTGGTTTTTAGCTAGACACCTATTCACAGACATTTCACACATTTTATGTCTCCAAATTTGTTTAGAAATGGCCATGGTTTTGTTTCGTTGTTTGGTTTTTTTTAATAGGAAAGTTGTTCTTTATCTAAGAGGTCTTTGTACATATAAAAACATAAGCATAAAAAGTAGATAACATTTTGATTTAGTGGCTATTTGTGATAAAAATATATTAGTTCCATAGGGACATAAAAGACAATGTGGAGTTCAGGAGAATGGAAGATTTTCTTGCATGATTTTATGGAAGTTTGTTACAAGTTACTGAAATCTGTAGAACATGCATTTTGATAGCCCTTACAAAGAGAAATACACATGAAATGTAACCCATTTATCACTATGCCTAACAAAAAACCCAAAAAACAAAAAACCCCAAACCAACAACAACAACAAAAAAACTGTGGGGTAAGAAGTCAACTAGTCAATTGTGTTTATCAGCACAATTCCATTGAAGTAGGTAGATTTACTTGAATGTGATCACTGTTTTCATTTGGTTTGAGGTTCAGGTAAAAGATTGATTTCAATTTTTTAATCCTAGTTAATTAATTTCAACTATCAGTACCTGTGACTAATGAGATACATCTGCAATAGATGGTGTTCTGCTTTGTGTAAGTATATCTTTCCTTGTCTCCTTTGTTCTCCGTGGGTGTATAAAACCCACCCACAAATAAAGCCTGACTAAAATACCTCCAACAGCTTATGACACCTCAGTTTTGATTTAGTGTGTTGCTTAATTTGTAGTTTGAAGTTTGCAGCTTCTGTTTCAGACACAAAAAGTGTCAGAAGTCTTGCTTTCTTACCCAAAATCGAAGTCATCTTAATAATAATAATAATAGCAACAGTAATAATAACCCCTCCCTACTTCTCCCTTAAAATTTTCTCTGAATCTNTCAATTGTGTTTATCAGCACAATTCCATTGAAGTAGGTAGATTTACTTGAATGTGATCACTGTTTTCATTTGGTTTGAGGTTCAGGTAAAAGATTGATTTCAATTTTTTAATCCTAGTTAATTAATTTCAACTATCAGTACCTGTGACTAATGAGATACATCTGCAATAGATGGTGTTCTGCTTTGTGTAAGTATATCTTTCCATGTCTCCTTTGTTCTCTGTGGGTGTATAAAAACCACCCACAAATAAAGCCTGACTGAAATACCTCCAACAGCTTATGATACCTCAGTTTTGATTTAATGTGTTGCTTAGTTTGTAGTTTGAAGTTTGCAGCTTCTGTTTCAGACACAAAAAGTGTCAGAAGTCTTGCTTTCTTGCCCAAAATCGAAGTCATCTTAATAATAATAATAATAGTAACAGTAATAATAACCCCTCCCTACTTCTCCCTTAAAATTTTCTCTGAATCTCTCCTTTGTCTCTCATGACCTGGAACAGCATCCCTGCCACTTGCAACAGCAGTGCAACGGTCCTGTTCCACCATTCTCTTATTTGGGAGAAGGCAACAGAAAATTACTTCAACAACTGCTTGCTTGTGTGTTTCCATACATCATTACAAGACCAGACATACAAATTCCTAGATGAGCATTTTATGAAGATCATATACGTACTGAAAATCAGTTTAGTCTTTGCAACTTATTTAATGGGTTAAAAATATCCCATTAGAAGCCAAACACTACCTCTTATCCTACTGGAGGCCGCACTGTCTTTTAAATGACAACCTGATAATTGCAGTTACAGCAAAATGAGATTTAACACCTCTCTCTTACATTTTCAAATGTAATTTATCCTTGCATTTAATGTAGTATATATAATTCCATGTATTTCTTTGCAATGGTTATGTATATAACTTTATAAATTATACCATCTTTTATAAATCTGTCACCTTTTCTCACATGTGTTTACCTTTCTGTAATTGAATAGAAATAGTCCAAAGAGAAACAAATTTTTTTCCCATCTGGTGAAAAATATTACAGGTAAATTTTGTATGAAATGTTTGGATTACAGATTAAAGACCATGGGTTCTTTTTTTTCCCTTTTTTTCTTTTTTCTTTTTTACTTTGCAGAAGTGGAAAGGACTAAGAAGACCCTTTCCAAAGAGACAGAATAGTGACATTATTTCTCAAAAATCCCATTTTCATGATAATGATGCCCTTCACACATATATTACAGGACCAAAAAATCCTTAAATAGCCAATGATTTTTTTTTTATATATACATATAGTATGAAAAAAAGTAAGTATTTTGTTTTCTGGTAAATCAAATAAATCTATGGATAAGTATATGAAAAGGTTCATAAATCAGTTAAACAATGTTTACTAAAGCAAAAGGAGACAGAGAAAAAACAGTAAAAACTCATTTAAAAAAGGCCCTTTAAACATTTTGGAAAAAAGTTACATTTTGAGAGTTTAAGTAAAAGTGGAGTATTGATTTTTCATTAAATTTAATAAAAATAATAAAAAAACCACCAGGATTTGCATTGCTGAAGTACATCAAATTAATATGCATGCACAGTGTTAAGGCTGCCCTGCTTAAAAAATATTTAATAATTACAAGATGAAAGAGGATGAGAGCGACAAATTATGACTGCATTACATATGGCATTTTCAATTGTATACTGTTTAATTTTCCTCTTGGAGTAAAGTATACATTCAACAGGAAATAGTATTTAGGTTTTTTTCCCCGGAGAAAAAAATCTATTTTATTGGAACACCGTTGCCATGAAGTTCAATTAACATAATTGAAAATCCTAAAGGACCATTTTCAGAATGAGAAAAATTGATTCTAAATGTTGTTATTTGGCTATTAATTTGACATCCAGTGGATTTTTACAGCCAGTGTTATTTCTTTACTATTTGAAAAGATATGTCAAGAGTAGTGGTATTGCATGATGCATGATTCTGTTACAAAACATAGCTGAAGAAATCTTTCATTTCAGTTTTGCAGAATTGCTGCTTCATGCTGATTAAAACAGTTTTTCTTTTCTGTCATAGCACATTCTGCGCTTGAATTATGCTTAAGCAATTTACATTTTAACACAGATGATATATGAGTGGAAATGGCCTTCAAAAGAGCAAAACCTCCCACAGAGTGGGAAAGATTCCAGCTTTCATTGATGGTACAGTGAAATGTCAGTGTGACACACCATGTTAACTCCAAATTAATCCAAAGTTTGATGTAGGATATTACAAAATCACTGGTCATAATTCTGTAGTCAAGACTGAGTGTCATATTTATATATTCTTTATACTCACAGTCTTAAAACTAACTAAGATCTGAAAAGAAAACACTGGGGACAGGAAAATATATATTATAAATATCACTTAAATAAATATGGACTGCTTTAGCTAATACATACATTTAAAAGTGTTAAGATTATCCTGTGGCTGAGGTAAGGAGAAGTGGTCTGGAGATGTTCTGTATTTACCCAAGCCCTGCTGCAGACTTGCAGCCCAGCAGATCATGCCAGTGTGGGTACTGATATCTCACAACAGATGATTTTGGCACAACCTGAAGTCTTCCCAAAATCCCACACAATGACCAAAAGCACCCAGGGAGATAGTAAAACCACCAAAGTAGGGATAAACAGGTGAACCCTCGGTTGATTGAGAGGGGTCCCTGCATTGCCCCTCTACAGTAGCATGGTGATAAAGCATCAGTGCCTGAAGGAAGGATGCCCAAGAGTGCAGTATAAAGTAATCAAAACATCTCACTTCAGTCAAGAAAGTTTTTTGATGACCTGCCCTTATCCCATACTTGAACTCATCTGCGGGAGCTGCTCCTTCCATGGCAGTTAACAAAATCATGATTAGCGGTACTGGCTGATAGGAGCGACTTTGTCCTCACGTGTATTGAAAGCCACACCATGCCCGAGCTAAACACAAATGAAACAGAAAACCAGTCTCTAAGCATATATTTTATAGCAGGGTAAGAGAAGTAGATTTGGGTTATAAATAACTGCTACGTTGAGATACCTGAGAAAAGAGTTGGCTTTATGGAGTAAGTATTAATGATAGCTCTTCATGAGTCAGAAGGCAGATGTGGGTATTTTCTTTACATAGAAGTGCTGCATACATAAATATATAGATTATAGATATACATATTAATTAAATCTTTTCTTCATTTATGCATTAAAGAATACAGAAAGGAACACAAACATGCTTTCTATCCAACTTCCTACTCCTATAAGGTTTTAATATCATTTACAGTCCTCTAATATTTTATTGTTTGCTCAGAACTTTTAAACAAGTAGATTTCTACCTTCGAGGTATAAATAACTCCAGGGGGAAGGAGACAGGTGTTTAAAAGAATTGAGAGTTGAAACTCTTCAAACAAAAAGGTGTCTCTGATGAGAAAGAAACTTTTGTTTGCTTTATGGCTTTATCCTGAAAGAGATCAGAAAGCCGTTGTGGGTTGTAACATATGTATACATAAGGTTGTTCCATTTGATTTAGCATTTGACAGGGTGTATAGACATTTTAAATCCCTCTGTATCCTTGAAATTCTAACTGAAATTCTTCTCTTTCAGGTATAGTTGCTTAGCATACATTAAAGAATTCAACAGATTCAGTAATGCGGAATAATATTTTGGCTTTTTTAATCACAATGTGCCCAGTCACTAGTCCCAACCTAAAAAAAAGGAAATAGCTCACAGCAAGTGTAAGTTTATGATGATTGGAAAATGGGTCATATAAGGAACTTCATGCCTGAGTTTTCTTGAACCTGATATGCCAAATTGAATGAAGTATTTAAGCTCTGTCAAAAATGATACATCAAGCCCTTGTCACATATGTAATATCAATATTTTAAGGTGCAAGTTGACAGAGTTCTTGTATATGTTAGTGTCTCCATAACAAATATCATTGATTTGAGTGATCTAGCCAGTTGAAGATTCGAGTCTGGCTCAGAATTGCACGACTTGGATCATGTAGTAATATGTAGGATTACTGGGATCCTGAAGTAATTTTGCTCTCTGAGAAAGCAATTTGACTTAGTACCTGAGTTCTCAGTTTGAAAGAAGCAACTTGTTTACAACTCGCTTTTTCTTTTCAAAAAATACTGAATAGTTTTTCATATGATTTGTATTTTGGCCAAATCAGTGTATGCCTAGTAGGGCTTCTCTTTTATTTAACACTTTAAAAGAATAATTCAGAAGTCACTGACATAGACAGCTAAACATACTCCCTTGTCATTGCTGTAAATCTGTTTTTTCATGCCTTGGTAGTTAGTCTCAATTTGCCACGAGTTTCTACTGAAACTCCCTTCAGCCAGGAAGAATTCACTCGCTATTGTCTGTTAGTAACAGACAGGACTTTCTGTATCTAGTTGAAAAGGGAAACTGAATTCTTAATTTTTTTCTATTACTTTTTTTTTTCCAAGATCTTTTTGTATGCCTCTTATGACATGTTCTTCTGTCAGGGCATCAGTTACACTAATGCACCTAAAATTTTGATGGTTAATGAAGAACCAACCTAGAAAACCACCGATATTTTTCTCCTATGCATGGTGAAAACCCAGACTAACACATTAGGATCAGCAAGCAGATTTATCAAAACTCATGCTCTACAGAAACATCTCACATTAGCCTAGACTTTATCACGCTAAACGTTGTAACCCCTGAGCCTCTTTCATGCTCTGAGATTAGAGGCAGGACTAAGGATCTAGCTGCGAGACACCAGTTTGGGTTTACCTGGCATAGAGAATCACAGCAAGGAGAAGAGGATGTCCTATCATATGGCTGCTGGAAGTAGAGTACATACATGTTCTCTAATGGAGTCAGAGGCTTGATGGAGTTTTGTTAGAAACCATACATCTATGGTTACATGCTCAAGACTTTGCATACCAAATATGCACATGTGTGTGGAGAAATGCACATCTAATTACATGCCCCAGGCAGTGAGATCCCATAGCTTTGTCTAGGAAACATTGAATAGTCAGTTTAAATGAACAACAAAAATTACTGTTAAACCACAGAACTTTCTTACTCCTGAAGAACATGAGAACAGCCTCAGGACTGAATATGTCAGCTGATGAATTCATCTACCTTTCTCTGTGCATTCTGCCTTGAAAACAACCACCCCCATTCAGTTGATATTGCCACAACAGCATCCCCTAACCTGCTGTAGCCAACAGTAGATGATCTAAACTGAAAGTTGTGCTGACATTTTTGGACTTAGGCATGTCACAGAGCACTCATGCAAACAGCTTGCTAGGCAGATAGCAGGAAGCAGAAATCTAGAGTTAGGGGTAGTGCACAGCTTTTGGGGGGAGCTTAGGGCAGCTGCCTGCTCAACCAGTACAGATCAGGATGGAGAAGAGCACAGCTCCACGGAGTGAGGTTACTGCCTCTGCAGCGCCTTGTATGATCAACTGAAATGCAACCCCTTACATAAGATGCTCAAAATGTAAACACTTGGTTTGAATCAGAAAGTGAAGCCACCCAGCACAAGATTGCAATGCATTTCATCAAGCAGTTAGAATGAACCACAACCTGTGTCATCTTCTGAGAAGGAAAAAACACCCCAAAATAGACAAGAAGTATGTGGCAGAAATGAGAGGAAATTGTCCATGAGGATTAGCAGTCAGACGGCTTTCTCTTTGACAGGTTAGTAGCTCAGTGGAAGCATGAATGGGTGGGCAGGCATGCAGGCATGCACGTACACATAAATCTGTAAGCCACAAAACAGCAGCCAAGGCCCAGGAGCTGTCAGTGTCCTAATAGAAACATTTTAAAATGCGGTCTGTGAAATTATTACATCTCTCCTGAGGATCAGTGTGTTCTGCCATGAACAGGTTGGTGCTATGCAGGCACTGCAGTGAAGGACATTCATCATTAAATTGAGAAAATGCCTTCCCTCTGTAACCTCTCTGCCTCTTCCCACACTCCCAAATCTTTTCCCAGGCAGGATAAAATTGGCTGCAGTTGGGTCTTACAGGCTTTTCTTGTCCCTGTAAGCATGCAGGGAGGTAAGAGTTCTTCTAAACAAGCAGCAAGCTCCTCTGTATTTCTGTCCTTTTCCATGTGGGATTAGAGACAAACTGAACTTACTCCTCTCTTTTAGTATCAGGCTCCCAGGATAAACACCTCAGATCTAGATCACTCTTGAAGAGTAAGGGTCATTCCAAATCAGTATTTTGCTGGTATTTTAAAGAATATTCTTGCAGAGAGCTGTTGACTTTGCTGACACTTGGCTGTTAGGAACATCCTTGATTCTTCATGTCAACCACCCATCAGGTGTCACACTACCCTTCTCCGACCTTCCGGGAAAAGTATAAGTTATGAAATCTCTTTGGGTTACATCCTGACTGTATGCCCTTGTTCTACTGCATACAAGATAGCTTTGACATTCTTATGCTGAATTCTTTGCTTTTCTGTGCAGTGGCGACCTCTTCCTCCAGGGAGTTCAGAAGAAGAAAAGCAAACAAACAGGAAACAGGGTCACCAGAAGTGGTTTGATGGGAATTGAGAAGGCAGTCTACACGTGAAGATGTCAGCTGCAGAAATCAAATGTAACAAAGATTTATCAGTAGTACTATCCAGCCTATCCAGCCTACATTTTTCATGTTATGTCTTTATAACATGAAAGATAAAAATCAGAAACAATAGGCTACAGAAAAATAAGTGTGTTGTGTGACTTAGTAGTGCTGACCAACCCTGACCTGTCTCACTGCCTGGCCATTCCTGTTTAGCCGTGGCATATTAGGTTGTACACAAACCCACCATGTGCCATGGTGTCATCACGAAGTTATAGTTTATAGCTCCAAAAAGATGTATTTTGAAGAGTGAAAAAGAAGTAAAAAATTAAAGAATTAAAAGTAGGAAAGAGAGAAAGAAATGAAGTAAGGAAATTTGGTGGTAGCTTTCTGTTATGATTGAGATATCTAAAACCGGATGCTGATTTGATTGATAGTGCTGACTTCTTTTGTACCTGAATTATAAATGGAAAAATCAAAGAATATTGGTATTATTCTTCATTTTTTGCGTTCCTGTATTTTCTTCCTCAAAGTCATTCAGGCAGGGGCTCTCTTTTCCTTTGCCTGTAGAGCGGTTGGCCCAGGTTGGGCCCATGGTTGATCTAGGAGTGTAAATAACTTCACCCATGCAAATACTGACTGGAGCTATACACAGGGCAGGCTATTTGCCCTAATTTGGCATTCATTAGTCAGAATTTTCTTCCCACCCTTCTAGAAGGGAAGGGAATGGAATAATACATCTTTTCCCTCTGTGACCTGAACCATCATGGTTGCAGGACCATGATGTATCTCTTTTAGTAGAACAGTTGTTTTTATAAGCATTGACACCCATTTCACAGCCTTTCTCCTGTGCCTAATTTGGTGCCAATTCAAGTAACTTTAAAGTGAACCTTCATTGCTTTTCCCTTCTGTTAAGGAACACTTAGAGAGATATGCAAAGAAATACCAAGAAATAAAGTTCTTTCAAGGCTGCAGTTATTTTAGTCTGCCCATTGTAAGTGTCTTCTAAGAGATGGGTATAGACAAAACTATGTTCTTTCTTTGACTATAAAGGACCTTCTGTAAACAATAACAATACATTTTATTTAAAATGTCAAAGGGTTTTCCTTTGATTCTTGTGCACTGAATGCACTGTGAATAAATGGCACTGACCAAATGTGACCAAACAAATACACAAGGCAATGGGCAATATCACAGTTAGAAGAAACAGAACTTGCATGGTCCATAGATACTATTATCAGGCTTTCTCCATCTCTCTTCTGGATTTTTTGTTTGTTTGTTTGTGTTTGGATTTTTGTTTGTTTTGTTTGTTTGGGGGGGTTTGTTGTTGTTGTTGTTGTTTGGGAGTTTTTGTATTTGGGGGGGCGATTTTTTGTTTGTTTGTTTGTCCAGCAGGGAGGCTTGCAAGGCAAACTTAAAACTTTCAAAACCATCCCACAAAAATCCTATAATTTTTATTTTACTGTTAAAAACCAGGCAGTCATGTTCCTCAGACAATCTGGGCCAGAGCTATTCTAGAGGTCAATTAGTAAAATGCCTGTATAGTTCAAAAGGTGATGTGCTGGAAATATAGCAGTCTTTTAGCATTCAGTCTGCATTATCTAGTAAGAATTGGGAGTCCCAGAGGGTTTCCATATATCACCTCAGGAATTCTGCCTGCAGTAAAGTAGAGCTGTTAATCATTAAATCAGTTTATCTTAAAGATTATTTTTCTCTTAATAACACTTTCCTCCTTATTTTTTTGAACTTCATAGTGCTTCTTTCAACTAACCTGCTTTCCATGGGAATGTCATCAATTTTTCCAGAGACAAGAAGTTTATTTTTAATTCTGGCCAGCAGGGACTACTGGAGTGACAGAAAGCAGAAAAGATGTAACAGCTGACATAAAATGTCAGTTTGAACTTGTCACTGATTCTTGTGTCCTAAGGATCTTGCTTTGAAAAGTTGGGCTGTTTTTCAAGTGTTTGTTCAACCTCAGATAATGAGACATTGTCCTGGCTGAGCCCACAGCAGGTTAAATTTGGAGCTCTTTTATGCTCAGTGGATTTGGGCATTCCAGCATCCCAGACACTCTCTATGATCTCTTCAGTAGTTGCAGGTGAGACCTCTGGCCAAGAAATCCAGCAGTAAAAGAGAGAGGCAAGTCAGCTCCTGCAGTGGTATGTTGGTCTTATTTGGGCTACAGGTACAAGTAACTAATTTTCAGCCTCAAAAAGACTGTGGCGAGGCATCTTAGAAATTCAGGTCAGCCACTCCCCAGGGTGGGAAGCCACTCCTCAGATACCTTCCCAACACCAGGACCTCCCTCCTTCTCTTTCTGAATTTTCCAACTCTCCAATGTGAGTGAGGCAGGAGGATTTTATGTCTCAGGGAAAAGGGATGCTACTGATACAATTACCCCACTTCTTCCCTGAACCCTGGTAACAATAAAGTGTCTGAGATCAATGTTTTCTTCTGTCCTGAGACTGCACACCCTAACAGGCATAGGGAAGCAATCACAGCAAGAGAAACATTCATCACACAGATGCTTTTCTGTTAATTTTAGTTCAAATGGGCTAGAACCAGTCCCAGCAGTCACTACTTCTCCCCTCTGTATTTTTTTTTTTAAATATAAAATAAGATATACTAAGGCCTGAATCAAACTAAATGTTGACTTCAATATCAAAGTACTCTTTGATCTTTTCACTTAGATAACATATTTGCCAGAAGGCTAGCAATGGATCAGCTAAGGGTTTAGCCTGTTAGAACATACCTGCTGGAGAACTGGGGCCCTTGAGATAAATATGTCTCAGGCAGGTAGAGTCTACTGTGAGTTCAGGTTGTTTTCATTGAGGGTCTACTATACTGAGATTAAAATTGACTGAAACATTTTCAGTTGTGTTTTCTACTGTTTTCAGTTGTGTTTTTATGTTCTCTTTTCATTCTAATTCTTTAAAACATCTCCACTTCATGGACAATAAAAACATACTGAAAGAAACTATGAGAACTCCATGATAGTAAAAATTTAAAAGAAATGGAAGTGATGTAGATACAAAAATGAAAGAGTAAATGTGTCTAAACAGTATGTATTCTTAATGCATTTAATGGAAAAATTAAAAAACTACAAAAGAGCTAAATTTATTTTAAAGTTGATTTTAATTAACACAGGCCCCAGAAAAAGGAAGTTTCACCATTTGGTACCACTTACCACACAGGGATTTCATACTTCTTTATGCCTCTTTCCAAAGAAGACTTTTTTTTTTCCCTGTTTCTTTTTTTTTTTGTGTCTGCTAAAGAATAATAGCAAGCTGCGATTATGTTGATTTCATCATGAAAGAAATGAGAGAACACCACTGTTTCTGGCTAAATTCTTGGGGCTTCATGACTGGGTTTTCAAGAAGGCACTTCTTCCTGCTGGCTAATATAAATTTAACATTTCTCTACCATTGTTCCCTGTATTTTCTGTTTCATGTATATTACCTTTCTCGTTGACACTTGCCTTTCTGGCAGCGGCCACCTCTTTGTGAATATGAAAGCATGTACGCCACACTATGACAGGTCCCAGAATTACTAAGTATCCTTTAAACAAAATTCCACACTCAGCTAATATTTTACATAAAATAGGTGTTCTTTGCCATATTTTTCACCTAAAATTTGCTGATGCAATAGAAAAAAATGCCCCTCTTTTGTATTAAAAATCCGTAGCTACCATTTAAGCAGCACAGGAAACCTTTTCAACACGTACTACAGCAGACTATATGTGATGCCTCCAAGCAACTCAGCTTATATGGAGGGTAAGAGTTTGCTGTCACACTCCTAGAGGTTTCTAGAGGAGTTCAGCAGCAAAGAAAGCTCCTTTTTAACGCATTGGTGAGTTCAGAATGCAACAGAGTTTTCCAACAGTAATATTCAAATAACTCATAAAAACTGGAATTTTCTTTCAGCTTCAGAATTAAAATTCCTGCAAAATACTAGGTTGAAAATAAAGCAATATCTTCAAGTGCAGAAAATGGAAACTTGCCATTGACAGTTTGAAGTGGATTATCACTGTGGATCATCCCTGTCAAAAGCATCAGGTACTCTGGAAAGGATCTGCTACTTTTTTGTTTGGGTCTTCGTTGTTTTGTTGTGTTTGTTTTGTTTTTTGTTTGTTTGGTTTGTTTTTTGTTTTTGTTTTTGTTTTTTTTTTGTTTTATATAAGAGTACAAGAGATGTAATATCACAGGGAGAAGCAGGCATTTTAGTGCAATTTGTTCTGCATTTTTTGTGCAAGCCACCAAAGTAGTAAGTTCTTAAAGAAAAATTGATAAGGAGAGTGAAATCTTCTAGGCTAAATTGTCTTCAGTTACATAGGCATACTGTCAGTGCCTCAAAAAAATTAAAGAATAGTCAGCCTAATTTTTTCATAATTTTTGAATCATGAAACAATATTTTCACAGAATCCTTACACCAGAGCCCAAGAGGATTTTCTTTAGATGGCATAACTCACAGTTGCTGAAATAAGTTTATTTTCTTATCTGACAAGCTCTGGTAAATTGGCAATACTGCACAACAGCAAAGGTCTCAGTGCATGGCTGCTGCTGACATCAGAGAGTTGGAACGTGTCTGCAGCACATCCACTGTGAAGAAGAGTCATTCCCTGAAAGCAAACGAAGTGTGAGAAACTACTGCACTTCTAAATGAGGCCAATTCTATCTTTGTTAAATATACTGTTTATGTTGAAGATGTTTTACAATCATTTAAAGTAAAATCAGGGTGTGAATTCACCTGACATGAGAAAGCACAGCTGGAAGAAAGACTTCCCTTTTCAGCAGTTTTTTTCTCCTTCATACCTTCACTATGGGAGTTTTAAACATGTTCATTTAAAACTTGTTTAAACTTGTTTAAACTTGTTAAAACTTGTTTAAACTTGTTAAAACTTGTTTCATTTAAAATTTGTTTAAAAACTCTAATTCACTAAGTCTGTCTTCAATAAATATTGAAGTGTGAATAGATAGCTAGAGACACTAAGCCAGTTCTCCAGCTCTGAAGAGGTGAGTAAGGGGTATATGTAGCTCCACTTCACACTCTTCTGACACTACTTATCAATAGTAAAACATTGAGACAAATTTCATTCGGCTTCACAACATCCCTTTTCTGCTGAAGATCGTAATATACATTCTGCAGAAGGAAGAATTGCAACAAAGCCCAACTGAAAAATGTGTCAGCACTTACACAGCAAGACAATATAGGATGGAGAATTAGATACTGGCCTTCTAGCAAAATCTGTGAGCTAAACCCTAGGCTGAGGATTGCTAAAATCATCTTTCTTGAGAGGCAGCATTTAAGAATGTATTTAGGGATTCACAAGTGCTCAGTGAGGGGGTAAGGACTATGTTCCAACATGCCATCTGTGGCTTAACAAGTTATGCATGATCCTTCCGTATCAGTATGTTCTAACTCCTCTTCCTCCCTCTTCAAATACTAGTAGTCATTTTCTCAAAGCTGCCACTAGAGCCTTGGATATTGCAACACAAAATTCATAAGCAGCGATTGTTCATGGGTTTCATACTGGCTTGTGCTTCTACTCACCTTTTCCAGAAATGAATGTAGTAAAAGCATCCACACAAATACATATATGTAAGTCCTGATCTGAAGCTCACTTTGATGATCCTGCAAATATATCACAGTAAAGCACTACCATGTCGTGGAAGGTTATATCTCATAGCTGAGATATGGCAGTTTCTTAAACAGCCTTTCAGGCCAAGTCGTAGTTTTGTCTGAGACTTTATTGTTCATTCTTTTCACTGCAAAGTGAAATAAGTCAGTTTAAATGAGTAAGAGGTCAAGCAAACCTTTTTGATTTGCTTTCAAAAATGTATGGATGTTTTTAAATACGTCTGAGAAAAGCCACTTAACTGATAGTTTGAATGTCCTGTTATGTATCCATGAAAATTATAGGTTTTAATATGTTGTTTCTTTCTTTCTTTAATTTCCTAAGTGTTGAGAAGAGCAGATACAGCCAAGGTAGTTTAGGAAGCTTCGAGCTCTGTAAGTACTTGTAGGTACAGCTGCAAGCTGTTAAGCAGTTTACCTAAAACAGTAGGAAAGGTATAGCCTCTCTGATGACATTTCAGTTACAATTTTATGAACTAAAGAGTGATGCTGCTCTTTCTGCATCCAAATACTCTGTGTACCAGGATTTCTTTTGAGAGATCCTCAACCCAGGAGGAAGGTACCCTCTGGATGTTTTCTGCATGACTACTCAGGCAGCTATAGGCTCTGTGCTGCAGTGATAGGACCATGTAGAACTACTTGTGAGGTGGGTAATTATGTGGATGATGATAAAAGATCATTTGTTCTGGAAGAGAAGTGCAGTGTCTGCTGCAAAACCTGGAAGGTCAGCTGTGGATTTCTCAAAAACTATTCCTTAATATCTGAATTGAGCCATGGAGCCAGTGTGAGTTCAAGGTCCAGACTGAAGGAAGTCATGGACTTTTTGACAGTGGAGTTCATTTTGCTTTTTTTCTCTTTAGATCCCTCTGAAGACTGCATAAAACATTTTAATATAGAAAACCGAAGTTATGCAAAATGTTTACAATGAAACCCAAACCATATTAGAAATTTGGAATCCAGTATGGGGTTGGTCAACTCTTTCATGCCTTTTGTGAAAACTGCTTTGAGAAAAGTTAGGCTGATATATGGTTTTGAGCTGGAATTATGGGAAGCAGAATTCTTGGCTGAGTTTCATATTGCATGCTCTGAGTTCATTTCAACCTGAGAATTATGCAAAATTGAAAGCATGAAAATTCATACGGATCAATACTGGGAAATGCACTGAAGAACTGTTTCCATGATTCCTTAGAGCTTCGGGGCTAGCATTTGGTGTTGTTTAGTGCACAGAAGCTGTTTATGATTTTCATTACTAAGGTCTTTAAGAAAACTCTGCTTTGATGAATTACTCAGATCACTTTGAGATAGCTTCTCTATGTTTATTTTCTTCTTACCAATATATTACAGAAATGAAAGGCTTAGTATAAACATTGGCCTAAGTATGTATAGCTGATTTATGGGAATTCTAAGATGTAGATGTATATTTCTAGAGTTGAGATGAAAACTGTATTTTGAAGTACCTTTTAGAGAGTCCCAGAAATAGAAAAGAAAAATGAATCCTCTCATATATAATTGTGTTCGGGATCAGTCATGAAAAAAACCAAAAAGGTTTAGACATGTCCAAGGGATGGTGGGATTGAGAAAAGACTAGATAATTCTATAAAAATTCACAGCTGCCTAAAACAGAAGTATAAAAAAGGCACAGTAGGTAGAGGTATTGTAATGCAAATACTGAGGAATTTATGTTAATACAAATAGAAAAAGAACTGCTTGGGCGCTGAAAAAAATAAATGAAAAAAGATTTTAATCTCTTTGGAATAACTTACTAGCCTGGATAATTGTATCATTGTGGGTTCTGTTTACCCATTTAACCTAAATTTGAGTCTTAGTCTTTGCTTTCCATTTGCAGATGCAAATATTTGTGAAATCTGATCGTATGCTTAGAAAATAACTTCTCCTCATGAACATCTCCACAGCCTCAGCTTTCTTCTTTTCTTTTCTTTTTTTTCATACAACTATGGTTCCATATCCTTAATTGTTTCTGAAGTAGTTTTGCGCTAGTCTTTTCAAGTCTGTACTACTCTAGCCTGTTAGAGGTCATCTTCATTGAGGTAATTACATTGTTTTAAATTTACTAGTGATTTAATAAGAATGATTCTATTGATGATGAAATTTAGGATGAATGTTCTATTTCCTATCCAGAGGTCTACCTGAAATCTGTAGCAACCAATGAAGGACTCTTACCTTTCAATGATCAGATCTGGTGTTGTTTATTACACGGAAATTGTCCAGGAGCAACAGATGGCTTACTGCTTTTGCTTACATTCCATCACTGTGGAGGATGTCATTGCCATTATAGAGATCAAATGAAGGAACTTCGGGAATGTAGATAGCTGTAAAATTGAGTTCTAACATTAAATTCATATAGATATAGTTTACAATACCTCCCCTTGTCATCAAGAAAGGAAGGGAGCCTTTGCTAAGGATAGGTATAGCAAGAGCAGGTGTCCTTGATGCAGGAAACATCTTTTAAGGTGTTATCACAATTTTCTTTACTGTATACACTTGGAAAGGCAGTAACTGTAGGAGGCAGTATTTTGAAACAAATGTATCTCAAGTTCCTTACAAGAGGAGTGTAATGAACATTGAGGAAAATATTTTGATTTTTGCCTTTAACAAAAAACAAAACCCAAACTGGTCAATGTTCTAGCAAATATAAGACTGAAATCAGAATGTGCATGTATTTTAATTGAATTGATGAACTAGTATACTGGGAATCTGGAGACAATAGCAGAGGATAATATTAGCGGAAATTCATGGTTTGAGTTAAATATTCCAAGAGGATGGGAGTCTTTTGTCTTGAAGTCATTCTTAGCTTTCCAGCCCACGTAGTAATAACAAAAAAAAAGTGTCTTTTCTCTTTCTAATTAAATCTATCTGTCGTAAATATCACCTAGCAGCTGTGCAGCCCACTATATCGGGAAATGTGCTTGAGTTCAGATAAAGTTTGTTATCTCTACTGAAGTGACCACCCTGTTAGATAATAGCAACCCTGTATGTTTGCATAACTCAGAAAATATCTTCTTCAGCACATAATCCCTCTGGTCTTTTCAACGTTAGAGCAGAAAATCTGTTTTCCAGTGAAACATCTCAAAACTAACTGAATTTACACTATGGCTGCAGCATCCCCGCAACTGTAAACTTGCCAGGCAACCTTGTTCACAGTCCTAAAACAGCAGCAGGATGTGTCTCAGCTACCTGTCTTGCACTGCTATTTTTATTTGTCTGATAACGATATCTACAAGAGTATCAGTCGAAACCAGACGAGAAGTGATCAGTTCTGAGCAAGGGGACTAGCTACCTTTCTGGTCAGATTTGCATCTCAGTATCTCAGTACTGTCCACACAGTACCGACGTCTAAACACAGCAAAATGCAAGAAAATTTTTCAGGATATAGGGGAAAGCACTGTAGATACCCAATTAAAAAGCCCATGTAATGGAGAAATTCCTTAACTAATCTGAGTTCTGGTCTGAGCTCTTCCAAGCTCCATTTCAACACACAGATCTGTGAAGGCTTCGGCTCCTCAGAAGTAAGAACTGTTGGCTTGTGGTTTTCACAAATCCTGGCTGTTTTGTAGTCTTTGTTAGAGCTAACTTTTGGTAAATTCATTATTTGATTCATATTTCTTATATTTCGTCTCATATTTCACCTTCAAAAGGAAGTCTACAACCCATCCCACCAAACAAAACACTAAACTGACCAACCAAAAAAATCACCCCATCACAAAAAAAACCGCACATACACAAATACCCCCAAACAAACAAACAGACAGACAAAAACAAAACAAAAAACCATACACACAAAAATCCCCCAAGAAATAAAAGACAGGTGTGGTAATAAATTAAACTAAAGAAGGAAAGAGGAAGAAGAGAAAATTATCTCTACTAGTAGTTACTCACAACTGACCAAAACACTCTGTACAGTGCCTCTTTCCTATCTGCCTTTGTCTTCATGGCATGGTTGAGGAGGAATGGGGACTTTAATCACCAAATTCTAATACCAGTTTAAATCAGAGAGAATTATGTACTCTTTCTTTTTTCACTATGAGAACTGGGTGTACAAATGGCTGAATTCCTCACCAAGTCTAATAGTTCATGATGACTCTGGTATGTCTTCTTCAGAAGCAATCTCTCCAAGGATATTTGAGTATGAGAGGGGGAAATGAGTTATTTTACAAACTGAAAGTTTATTTTTCAGGCTGATGTTCTCTTAAAGCCCACATTAAATTCTGTAATGAAATATAGTGTCACAGTATTTCTCAAAACAACTGTCATATCAGGGAAGCTCAGAGAGCACAGAAACTTCGGCGTTTTAGGGTTACAAAGGGCTGGCAGAATTAAAGTGAATCATAGACAAAGGGGCCAAATGTTTTTCAGACACGTCAGCACATAACTGATGAACAGTTAATCCCTCAGTAACAAGTTAACCTGCTGCTCTCTTCTAGCCATGAGAAATGTTACCATGAGGAGTTCCCTCACTTGTCATTTGGACAGTGTCAACCTGTGCTAATGAATTGACTTCAAAGCCCAAGCTAGTTTACATACTGAGCGCTAAACCAGCTAATTTTCCCTCTCTGCTGCCGACATTTTATTCTCAAATCATTCTTCCCTTATCACCTCTCTTTTTCAAATGCTTTCCCAGAGACTGATGGCTAGTGGGAAAATCTTGCATTGAGAAAACTACTAATGAGTGAAAAAGGGGAACGAGTCAGATTTGGAAAAAAAAAAAATCAAAATACTTTTGTAGCTTAATGTTTTGGATTTGGACACTTGCTAGCATCTTGTTATTACTGTTGTAATTTTTCATTAAAATATAATGCAGTTTAGATGGTTGTGTACTATGCTTCATCTTCAGATTAGTGTGTTTAAACCTTTCAGATAGAATCACATAAAACAGTGTTAAGCTACTTTTCTCAGAGGTGAGAAACTGAGAAGGTGTAGAAGCCCAGAAGATAAGGGGCTAATGTGTATGTCTCAAACATCGATAGCCAGATTACTATGGAGCCAGCCAAGGATCATTGGTAATAAAAGCCAAGGATTGTTGGTAATAACACACTGTGAGAAAGAACAGTATGTGGCTGGAGAAGAGGGCTGTATAGAGGTAGGGCAACACTTTTTGGGGACAAATGTCATTGTTCTAGTTCCTGGAGATAAGCACAACACAGTAGAGTGCTAGCACAGGAATGAGATTGAAAAGAGGGCATGGACTGGGGTGAGGATCAAAGACCCCCTGGAAGCCCTCACCCATTTCCAGAAACATCCAAAGTCCAAAGAATGGACTGCACATAATTTGCAAAGGAAGCAAGAAACTTATCTCCAGGCTGGGGAAAACTTTTCTATAAAAAGGTAGCCCCATGAAGCCCCATCCAACCCCCAGCTTGTTCAACACTGGAGCCAGATGTGGTGATTGTTCTTTTTTCTTCCTTTCTTTCTCTCTCCCTCTTTAATTCATCTCAGTTTTTTTCTCTTCCCTTTCATCCTACCCTTCTGTCCAAAGCCCACTATTGCATGCTTATACTGAGGTCAGGGACAAACATACCAATTTCCATGTCAAGTGTGTAATCTACTGATAGAACTTTGCAAGATATTGTGGACCCTCTGACTTTTGTCATTCCTTGTAGACCATAAGTATCTACAAATCTTGGGTGCTCCATTCCCCTTAAGAGTGAGACATCAGAGAAAGGTGGTATACTTTGAGACTTCTAAATAATTTGCCTCACTCTTCAAGGAATAGGATGTCCAAACTCTAACTCTGTGCTCCCTATAACTTTCAGTGGACCAAGCACATACTTGTTTGCCTTCAATTTGCTTGTGGGAAACATGAAGGTGACAATAAGTATTCCCCCAAATCCTTGGTAAGTCACTGCTGTGGTGCAAACAACCCAAGGCTGACTTGAGTCACCAAAACAATGATAGAGTACAGCTGTCATAGCAGTGGAGTATAGTTCTTGTTTTTCCTTTCAAACAACAGACCCAAATGCTGGAGGAGGTATTTCTTTGAGAGCTTCCATCATAAACTTCAGATCAGGCACTGCAGGATGTCTGCATACCTTATTTGGCTATAGTCATAGTAGAAGGGAGTGTGGTACACAATTTGTGTGCTGCACTAACAATGCATGCAAATAAAAGCAGATTCATAAACACCAATGACCAGCCTTCTGAAGTATGTGTTCATTTGTACCTTAGCCTAGAAGGCATGATTTATGTTTGACTTATGGATATTCCTTGGCAACATGTTGTCACAGTCTAGCAGAATTTAGTATTTTAGTGGCAGATAGTTAACCCTCAAGAAGTTTCTGTATGACCAAACTTTCTTTTCACAAGGCCAAAGTCCTCTGTTCTATGGGAAGCTTAATGATTCCATGGTGTTGGTTTTTTTGTGTTTTGTTTTGTTTTTTTCCCATAAGAGATGATGTTTCTCAAGTCCATGAATTTTCAGCCAAAATTCCCCTTCCCCTGCTGATCTCCTTTCTTTTTCTCTGCCAACTCTCAGCTTGTATCCCAACCTCCAGCTGAGAGATGGAGGTATTTCAAGGATGGGCAGAGGAGCTCTTTTACGAATATTATTTTTAGATTACTCTGGGATGGCAGCCACTATATAAATATAAGATATCATTACTATTAAACTGTCATTCAACAGCATCTTCTATTTATTTCTTTCTCTTGGAGATAAGATGGAAATAATATTCACCATAAAAAATGGTTGATTGCATCTACTGAAACACATGGTATCCTGATTTATTTGATAGAAGTGGTTTCTTATATAAAGCTCGACAAGTGAAAATGACAGTGAACACTGTTTATGTTTCTGAACATGTAGTTTAGCCATATTTTGTCAAAAGAATTTTTTAATTCCTGTCTCACATCTCACTGGTCATCAAGAGCTCTTGACTCTATTTGGGGTAGTGCCTACACAGGTCAGGTAATATATTCAGTCCCACTAATGCAGTCACATGAATATTTAAATGTGTGTGTAGAGACCTTGTGAATGTGTGCTGGGATTAAAAAGGGTTTGACTATACAAGGGAGAAGCCATTATTTTGCAAGCTGTTTCTTTCTGAAAGGAATGAAGGAGGAGGTAACGATTTGAGTAAGTACAGGGCAAGCCAGCACTATATATACAAACCGCCAGAAACTCAATATGAGGGTTGGAAAGGCAGTGTACACAAGGTGTTAAAGGCAACTATTTCTCACAGTAAAAAAAAATAAAATTGTTCAAGACATCCATCATTAACAAGGTTCCTTTTGAATAACATAGCTATAGAGCTCCTGAGTGTCTCCACTGTGAAGATGTGTGTGTGTGTGTTGGTCTTCCTGTAGGAAGACTGAGGCTTCCTATGTTAAGGAGCACAGAAAATAAAGTTTTCTTTCCAGAATATATCCCATTTCAGCCAACATCTGAGTAGGGAGGTGGAGGGAAGCAAAGATGGAGGGAAGATTTCAATTTGGGAACTTGATTGATCACAGTTCACCTGTTTTTATCCCAAGAAGAACTGTCTACACAATTCAGCTGTTGCTGAATGGGCTCTGTTACGAATCCAGATTTGGCTAGTAAAATCTCTGCAATAAAAACATGTCTTTGATGTCCAGCCCAGTACATAAAAACCAAAAGAATGCTGTTACCAAGGTGAATGGGTGAATGGTTTGGGTTAACATCTGAGCAGTTACAAATGTCACAAGCTTGGAGAGATTTAAAAAACCAATTGAAACATCCACTGAAGCCAGGTTTCTGGTTTAAATTTAAAAGAAATGAAAATATCTAATATATTTTATGGAGTTGTCAGGCATGCAATTGCATCTTTGAGAGTCTGAAATGCGCTGAGAATTTAATACATAAATTTTAAGTAATGACATACAAATAAAAGAGATAGCAAATGATTCATGATGTAGTATACTAAATACCAGACTATGCAGTAGGGGTGATATAGGTCTGAAGACAGCATGTGACACAATTGTGATGCTATCTTTCCTTCTGGTAAATGCATACTAAGAGAAAAACACACCTGGCAGGCTTTATTCTCATGAGATGTGAGAATGATACCCCCCCCAAAAAAAGATAATCTCAAGTTTTAATCTAGAGAAAAAAGTCTGCAAGCAAGGATCTTATTTTATGGGATAAACACCTTTCCTAGGAGAAATTACAGGTTGTTGTTTTTGTCCTTTTTTACTCATGAAGAAAAGCAAAACTTGGTTGGACATGGCCATCTCCAGCGTGTTCTAGAAGCTCAGTGTACGTCCTGTCTGTATGCTTCATTACTTCGAAGAAGAGGGAATGAGAATGGGAGGGAAGCTGAACCCTGTACATTGAAG
The DNA here is from genome assembly GCA_013397135.1 of Pachyramphus minor. Taxonomy (NCBI): domain Eukaryota; kingdom Metazoa; phylum Chordata; class Aves; order Passeriformes; family Tyrannidae; genus Pachyramphus; species Pachyramphus minor. The sequence goes on from VYXB01006843.1 coordinate 261,271, forward strand.
GGGGGATGGGAGGGGGGAAATAAAAAGAAGAAAGAGAAGAAGCAACAGCACACTCCTGAAGGGTGAAGCTCTGTTTCCATCAAATCTGTAAGCCATAAATTAATATATACACTTCATAATTTTCTTCATGAGAAGAATCTTTCCTTCCATAATTTTTCCATCATTAGAGTTTTCTAATAACAGTTTCTCCTCTTTGAACCTCCACAAGAAGATACTAATGAATCATCATGTACTCTTTGCTTCATGACCCTAATATACCGCCTAATGGTCCCAACTCTTAAAAATAACTCCTTTTACACAGAAATGCTAAATAAGGAAAGAAGACCAACTTAATAACTCAGTACTGTAAAGGTAAAGAATTACTCTAAAGAAAGAGTTCAGTAAAGCTTAGGGAAATCTTTCTTTGGCAATATCTAAACTTTTTATGAAATGCCAGTGGCTGTAGCAGGAAGCCATGAATGAATTGTAAGACCACTTGGATAGCAATATTTCCATCTGGAAAGACAAAATCATAAGGAATGTTGCGTGATGTTAGCGGGAGGAATATAAGGAAACCTCAATATCTTATTCCTTCATAAGGGTTTAATTTTGTTGGCTTTATGCGCTTCTGAAACCTCGGATACATCTCTATGTTACAGCAACTAAAAGGGCATACCAAATCATAAAAGAAAAGGGCATGAATGTGAACCAGGATCTGAGAATACAGGGAAATGAAAGGTTTGTGGATTTAGACAAATTAAAACATAATCAAGTCTTCAGCATTTTGAGTCTTTGCTCCCCTCTGGTGACTGCAAAGCTGCAGAGAGGTCCGTGAAGCATTTAAACTGAAAAGGAAGGTGGTGGTTGTTGTTGATGTTACATCTATTTTGTTTTAAATCCAGACAGGTGCAACTAATTCTGGACTATTCTTGCTGTTTCGCTGCTAACAAGCCATATATAAGTCTTCTATTTCATGAATTATATCTGATAAACCTAATCACACCACATTTCTAGATGTGAGTGGTCTTCTGTACCTAACAGGTCTTAATGGAGGCAGAAACAGGCAGAATCGTTTTCATATGGTTAAATTATTTTATATATTTATATTATGTATTTATATTTATATTTAATTTACTAGATTTAATAAACTATATATTTCAATTTGTATTATATTAAATTTATACTAAATTTAATATATTTATATTCACATTTATTTGATATATTTATTATATATTTCATGTGGCTCCAAATGGCCTTCTCATTAATTATGAGGGCAGTGGATATTGGGATTTCAAAGTCGTAGAGGTGTTTTTTCAAGGACAGTTGTGTCTGTGTTCACACTCACTCGTGTGTGTTTGTGGGATACAGAGTGGCATGGCACTTTTGTGCCTGTTTGCACTATGATTCAGGAGGAGGATAAAGGGTGTCAGCTGAAACCCCCGTTATTCTTAGCTGCTTATTAAAAGCTAACTAAAAAGTGTAGGAAACAAGTATGTTAATTCACAACAGTACAGATCTGCCCAGCAGTCAGGTAAGCATTTATAAGGGGTAGCTACAGTGCAATATAGGGCTGAAGTCAGCAAAGCTGTGCCTGAGTTCAAGGTATCTGTACACTATTGACCACTGTATTGATTTTATTCACCCAAGTATTCTAAAAACTGCAAAGAGGCAGAAAGAGCTTCAGAAACAGAAACACCAAAAAGAAGTACAGAAAGTGGGCAGCTGCCAAAAATGGTAAGAAACGTTGAGGACAGATGTGATTCTCAAGATTTCCTTCCCCGTCTCACTGTGATCTTCCATCTAATATAAAAATGAAAGGTTGGACAAATTGCTCCTGATCAGAAGAAGTAATGGTGGCATCACCCTTTTCTCCCCAGGACAACTATCTAACCAGAGACCTTGCTTGGGAAAAGTACAGATGTGGAGGGTACATCCTTGGCCTTGTGAACTTTGATATTTCAGAGTAAGGAAGGAATTTTTTTCTTTTCCTTGGTGAAATTGCTCATTGGGCACACGCGCTTGAAGTGACTATTATGAACCTTTTTCCCCTGGGAATCTAAGCTGAAAAATCCACTGCAGATGGTATTCCAGCTGTCATCACCCAAAATAATAGGTGACTTTCCATCAGCTGGTGCTACATTAGTAGCAGATAGTATCATCTTGATCTCAAACACTAACCGCAGATACTGATTGGAAATATTCTGGACCTTCTTCTTTACAGCTTAAACCTAATTGCTAAAGTGATACATAATTGCATTGTCTTATTAGCCATCTCTTGACTCTGTGAATATTTATACAGAACTCATCCTTCAAAGTATCTGTCTTTGCATCTATTTTTTTCACTATAACCACTCTAAATGACTTCTAGGATCTGATGTTCCTTCAATATTTTGTGTATGCTGTCAAAAGTCAATGAAAGAATAAATCCATTTATTTAGTGGACTCTGGAAAATCTTTCTTCTGTCCACCATCCTAGAGTAAAAGTTGCTTTTTCCAAAATACATAAACATTTCTACTATTCTTATTCTTATGTATTATTCCACCACCACTGAGATCACCTACTTTGCAGCAATGTATAAGCCATGAGCACAGTACAATTAGATAAATGGACTGATGCCTGAAGCTAAAACTATCATTTTGGAAAATACTTGTAGATCCTAGCTTATACCACAGAGATAAATACAAAATAGTAACCCTTAGAGCTTTCGTTATGTTCATTAACTCACTGACTTATGAAATATCTGTACTAGAAAGGACTATTGTACTATTGCTGGTGTATCAAGGGTCATACCATTCTACCAATTTATCTTCTCATTGAGCCTAATAGCAGGCAGAATTGTACTTTCTGCATGACCCTGAAGTGCTGCTGAAGGTCTGCTGACCTATCTGTCTGTGAGAGCTGTAGCTCCTGAAATGACTGAAATCACCCCAAACACGTAATTTCAAAGCATCTAACTATGGAGAAAAGTGAGAAGTGATAATGTCAAGATCCTTATGTCTAATTACTAAGTCCAGGAACATCTCTCAGATGTTCAATTTGTGACTGGTCAGGAAGGGTTAAATCTTCAGGAATGTTAGAATGATATATCTTTGCACACTCTTTGTGACAGCTTTGCCTTTTATTTATGGCAACTGGGAAGTAATGGTATTCTGTCAGGTCACCTGTGAAACATCTGGCTTTAGTTTTGGTAAAGTAGTGCATCAAAGGAGTTAAAATTTATTTGACTGTGTTTGGCACAGGTCAGAAAACATTTGGTTGTCAATACAACAGATAGATTTATGATTATGCATGGACAGAAAGAAAGAATTGAACAGATTTCAGAGAAATAACAATGCCCTTTTCTTTTGATAAATCTATTGGAATTTCATTTTTTCTCAAGTCAACTTCCAGCAACAGATGCAAAATGCATCTGGTTTTGATGGCACAGTACAGGGTAATAGGAACAGGCATAGAAACAAAAGACCTCTTATGTTACCAGAGGGACAATTTTTGTTTTGATCACCCCCCCCATACAGTAGATAAATCAAAAGCATTTCATGTCAGTACAGTGACTGAGCTTGAAGTTATATCTTAGCCAAGCCACTTTCTGAGTACAGTATTAATTTACTGTAACTTAATATAATTGTAGTCAGCAATTACAGAATCATGAAATGGTTAAAGTTGGAAGGGACACGTGGAGGTTACCTGGCCCAGCTCTCCTGCTCAAGCAGGATCATCTAGAGCTGGTTGCCCAGGATCAGATCTAGATGATTTTTTAGTGTCTTCAAGGGTGGAGACTCCACAAACTCTTCAGGTAACTTGTTCCATTGTTGTCACCTTCACAGTACAAAAGTGTTTTCTCATGAATTAAGCCTTCTGTGTTTCAGTTTGTGCCCACTGCCACTGTTCCTGTCACTGGGCATCACTGAAGATAACCTGGCTCCTTCTTTACTGTCCCTTAGGGTATTTAATTCATTGATGAGATGTCTTTGAGCCTTCTCCAGGCTAAACAGTCCTAGCTCTCTCAGCATTTCATCATGTGAGAGATGTTGCAGCTACTTCACCATCTTAGTGGTCACTTGCTGGACTTTCTTCAGTATATCCATATCTCTTTTGTACTGAAGAACCCAGAAAAAGACTCAAAACTCCAGATGTGACCTCACCGGTACTGGGTATTCAGAGAACACTCAACCCACTAATAACACTCCTGTTAATGCAGCCCAGGATACCATTAACCTTCTTTGCTGCAAAGGCATGTTGCTGATTCATGATCACCTTGATCAGTTTTGCAAATTGGTATCAGATCCCCTACCTTGTCCAGTTTCCCACATTTTCTTTCATCCATCTGCTTTTCCCTGTGATATTCAGAGTAAATTCAGGTAGAGAACTTTTTTATATGTTTGAGTGTGTTTATTCCAGGTGATAATTTTCCATTCTGATGCATCGAATAATAGAGGATTCGTTCAACAGGAAATACACAAAATCGATTTTTCTTCTTTTCCGTTTTGGCTGTATGCTCAGGGCTGTACTACACTGCACTTTTGGCAGTACCTTCACACTGACACACATACATCTGCTACAGACTGATTATGATACAGGTGCCAAATAGTGTTTCTAATCTGCTTCCTCATTAGTGCTGACAATTTTGGGAGTTTGCAAGCAAGAAGATATTAATGGGAAGTTAGTGAGGTCAAATGTAGGTGGAAGGCATCAATTGTCTCCTGACAAAAGTAATTTAGTGGGTATTTCTCTTTAGTGCATCTGCATCTCCAGATCCACAAATATGAAGAATCATAAAGGTATTCTGAATCTAGGAATTGTTCTGTGAAGTGACATTACCTGTGTTGCATCAGAAAGCAAGAAAGATGACTGTTCTGACCCTTCCTTACTTTAAAAATTTGTTTACCAATGTGAGTGTAAGGGCATGGCAGGCAAGGCTGCAGTATGCTCTCGTGATGATAGAAGATGGAGTCTTTTTGGAGCTGATCTGCTGATCAGAGGGAGAGTGAAAGAACAGAGCTGGAGTCTGGACTAGGTATACTTGCTGCCAGAGGACTATGAGGGAGTGCTGGCAATTGATGTCTATTTCAGGGAGGCCATCTTTGCACACTGATGCTTGGATGGCAGCAGGAATAGACAACTTGACTCTCCATCCTGAAATAATACAATCTTACCAACTGCTTAAACAGTCTCGAAGCATGAGATGTGAAGGAAGACTTTAACCTTAGACTTTTGCTCTTACATATGCAAAATCCTTCAGCTTTTTCAGTGCATGTGAGCACTGATTTTTAAGCAAGTCTTACACTAACTGGTTTATGAGAGACTATTCTGGAATTCAGTACTTCAATGTTGTCTAAAGGCAGTCAAAATTCAGCAGCTAAGGCAAAGTTGACCTGGTAGCAATTTCATTTGTACCATCTCAAGTTTGTATTGAGGCTCAAGTATGCATTTGGTACTTGATGGGAACTGTTTATCTCATTTCATCAAGTTCACTTGACAAACATGGCCCATGAAAACTAACTCAAAATTTTATGGGGTTATTTCAGCTCTAGTTTGAAGTCTGGTTTACAGCAGAAGCAAGCAGACAAAACTTCATAGATATTTAACAGAAGCTCTAAAGCAGGGAACTTGTAAACTGAAAATAGGTGATGGTGCAAGACTACTGCAATTGCTAATTTGCTCACTGAATACATCCCAATAATATTTTTGTTCAATATTTTCACTAGTTTTTATTACAGTGTAAAGGATTAGGCAGAAACCTCCTTCCTGCACACTGGGAAGGCATATACCACATGGGCAATTCCTACAAAGTTAGGCTGGAGAAAAACCTGGAAAAAAGGTATGAAGAGTCCAATGAAAAAAAGATTGAAGAATGGAGGACCTAAACCCAAGCTTATTAAATAGTTTAGGATGATAATCTCCAAACTTATGACTTCAGAGAACTGTAGGTGTTTAGAGGTGTGAAACACAGCTTTGTGTTTTCCAGGATAAATGCATAGGGAGTTGATAGAGGGTAGCTCTAGGCAAAGCAGAAATTACACTGTTTCATGGAAGCCAAACCCACAACTTTACAACCTGCAAAGGAAGGCATAAGATTTCCTTAACACCCTGGCTAGAAATAACTGTAGCTGGAAACATAAGCTGACAAACAGGTTTTTTGCATTAAATCTTAAGCTATTTGAAAGAGGGTGGTATGAGAATTAAAGCTAGACCATTTCCCCTAAGGGGGAACACTGACGGAAGAAAAGACAATACTACAATTACTTGAAAGAAGAGGAAAGTAACAGAATTCAAAAGTGGAATTCTTTCCTTGAAAGGAATCTGCTTAGGTCAGGGGGTGATGGAAAGCACTGTAGCTGAAGGGAAGGAGGTGGCAGCAGGGTGAGAGGGGGTGAAAGTAGAGGGAAGATACCTGGACAGGCTAATAAGAAATGGTGCCAGACGGCACTATTTTCTCTGGGTTTAATTTCAGTGTATTCTGTACTGCAACAGACTTGCATTCTACCTGCTAGCACAGGGGTTGCCAGCTGTACTGTGTTTCTGGGTCATAAGAAGAGAATGAAACACATTTTGTATTTACAACACTCTTCTATAGGACGGACTGGACCAGGTGACCACTAACTCACTTTACAGACCCTCTTTCTAGGATCATAGGCTGATCTGTGTTGGAAAGGACCCCAGAAGGAGGTCTCCAGTTCAAACTCCTTCTCAAAGCATGGTCAGGTTTCAAGTCAGACCAGATTTCTTTGGATTTTGCCAGCTGCCAGTTGGGTATCAAAAATCTCTAATGACAGAGATAGCAAGACATCTCTGGTCAGCCTCCTCCACTTCCTGACAGTAGTCACACCATAGAAGTTTCTTTCTTTAAATCCAGCCTGAATCTCACCTTTCAGCTTATGTCTGTTATTTCTCATCCTTCCACTATGCACAGGTGGCTCCATCTTGTCAATGGCCTCCTTGTGGGTATTCGGATTTTGCAGAAATCACTGCAAAAAACCCCAGAAATTTGGTCTTGCAAAACTTTGGTTTCTTTTCCAGTTTTCATGGTGCTGAAATTAAAGTATCACAAGAACTTCTGAAATTTCTGCTACTTCCTTATTTTCCACTTTTGGAATCTCAGCATTAAAGTAAAACCAGCTCCGTAATGAGATATGTATAATTTAATAAGATTAGAGGAAATTAATTTTTTTAAGGCTTGTGTAGATTTCTGAGCCTTCTTTAAAAAAAAATATTCAGGATGGCTAATATTGCCTACCAAAGACGATCTGAAGAGGTGTATGAAACAGAATAAACAGTAGGTTTAGCAATTATTCCTACAAGATTCTCAGAGAGACATTGTATCTTTATTTCCAGATTTTTAGCACCTACAGAAACTTTCAAAGTCATTTACCAAGTTTATCAGTTTCTTGAACATTCTTTTAAACAAAAACCAGAAAACTTCTGTAAATTTCTATCAGGCATATATTTTACTAATAAAATGTATACTGAAAAAGATAAAATATCAAGTCTTAAGTCTTGAGAAACTATATGTAAATGTTTACAGTAGGTTCAACACAGAATTATTTAAGTAAAACAAAAGCTGAAGAAAATAAGTCTTACATACAAACCTTTTGCCTTTATAGAAAGGCAAAACCAGAAACTACAGTCTAGTCTTCCTAAAGGACTCCCTGGAAAAGGGGGACCTGAAGGGTCACAAACATTTGAATGCCCAGCTCATAGCTCAAAATTCCTATCTAATATAAATAGGAAAATAATGACAGCTAAAGCCAGTGTGAACTACAAGATGAAATAGGCAGTGACCCAGGTCCCATCAGGCATGCAGTGGTCTCTAAAAAAAAAAAAAAAAGGCAAAACATCCTCAACTTTGTAGCAAAGGTACTTTAGCTTTTGCCAAAAATGCTTAAACTTTCCTAGATCCTATCTGGGAGACAAGGACAGAATCCTAGATCCTATCTGCAAGACAAGGACAGAACATAAACACTATTTCACTGATAAGTCTGAATGTAAGTTGCTGGCAGGCAGGCTGGAAAAAGTGTGTCCTAGGCTGATAAATACCTAAAATGCAGGGCCTATCTCAGACTGCACAGATGAACTGATTCCAACCATTCTCATGAAAGCAGATTGAAAAACAATGTTTTCTTACCATAAAAGAAAACAGGAAAAAAAAAATCTGATACTGGAGAAAAACAAGGTCAGCTTTTCTAAAAAACATATTTTGGGGGAAAGGTTGTTTTTTTTTACTCTCCACCTTACTGTGCTGATACATAAGACAGGATACAAACAACTACTGTCAAGATCATACTTATTTTTAAATATTTGCAAGGTCATTAGACATTTTGAAGTTCAAGGGAGTTCACTGAATGAAAGATATACAAGGACTAATATGTTGGATCTCCATCCTTAGAATAATTGGAAGAGGAGTTACAGATATATTTAATTATTATTATGGAAATATTAAGTAATATCCTTTTCAGACTTTTTTCTAAGTCCAAGTTGATAAAGCAAAATGCTGAAGTTACAAATAGTTCTTTTGCAAAATCTACAATATTATGAACAATATATATGCTGGATATAAATGCATATTTGCTTGATTTCTTTGGGAATTTAGTATTATATATGTATTTATTCAAATTTCCGTTAGATATGCACATATATTGAGCCTAATCCCATGACTCCATTCCAGCAGAAAGTTAAAAACAAATCTCTGGGTGGGAAACACCAGTATTTTATCTGTTGCTCCTGATGAAATGCACAGGAGTCTTTGGTAAGATGAAAAGCCCTCATGTTTCATGTGTTTTTTACTTTTTCAATAATAACTACTTAAATGCACTTGATTGTTACTTTGCTGACTGATACAATGGTACCTCCCAGAAAAAGAGTGAGAATTCATTAATGTGAATACATCTTGTCAGAGATAAGAGTTTTTCTTTCTGTGGTCTTTTTATTCTCTCTGAAATAATTTTAGCACTCTCTGATGGGATCAAAAGCAATTGTAATGTTTAACATGAAAATTGTTGACTGTTTAAACATATTGTTGACTGTTTACCCATATAAATCATGCAAAGGAAATTCCAAAAGAATTTTCAAATTATTTTGTCAGGTAGTGTTGTGGTCAATAGGCTTGTTATGAAACACAATGTCTATTTGTCTGTAGAAATCAAAAATGAACAAGGTTATGAAAAATCCTATCAGAAGAGTGTGAGGGTATTTTGTCCCCCTCATCACAAATAAATGGGAAGCATGTGTGTACTAAACTGAACTTCATCTTTGTCTGTGGTGCCATAATACACTCATCAAGGCCCTGTAGTCAGTGCCATGCTGTCCATTGCCAACTCTGACTCTGCACAGCTCAGCTAGGTACAGCAGGAGAAATGTCCCTGGTTGGTGTGTGGTGAGTACAGCAGCACTACTGGGGTGTACCCAGTCTTCTTTGTGCTCTGCTCTGCCTTGTCCCATACAGGTGATCTGAATGGGTGTGTAAGGTGGATTTGCTGATGAAGTGTGGCAAGAGCAGTACCTCCCGCTTGTGCGGAACTCGCTATGCACATACAGCAGCTCCCTGACTACAGAGACTTCATTTCTTGGGGCTGTGGGATGCTGAGAAGCTCTACTGGAGGTGATGCCACAGCCAGGTCTTTCCAAAGGTCCTGGACAAGTGGTTGAATCCCATTGAAATAACTATCCCTGGAAACAAAAGGGATTATATAGTGACAAAAAATCCAAAAACCATGAGTGTGTTTAGTACTGCTCCTGCTTTCAAGTCACTGTTGTTGTCTCATCCATCACAGACTTGATTCTTCTGGATCAAGTCTCTGCCTTCAGTTCTTTCAGCTCATTAGTGAGCAATTCAATGTGTCTTCCTATTATAATGCCAGTATTTATTACTCCAGTATGGGAAAAAACCATGCATGAGAGAAGGAAAAGAGTGAAGATTATAAATACATTTTCTTAGCTTTTTGCGCTTAGTCTGTCAAAAAGATTCATAACTGAGCAGTATAACAGTAGGATAATTAAAAACCCATTGTTTTGGAATGTCGTCAGAAGTCCCTGTTTTTGGCATACTGCTAAAATAAAAGTCAGCATGAAAGTTACAAAAGATTCTATTTTTATTTTCACTCCAGTGATTTTCTCCCCTGCTATCCCGACTCGGATTTCTTTCTTCTTTATGTGCAAAACTGAAGTAAATGAAGCACACATCAAAATACTTCAGCTAAAAGAGGAATCACTGCAAGGATCATTGCTTTAAAAAAGATCACTGGCTTTTCTTCCATATTTTCTGAAATGACCATTTTTCTTCTAAAATCAGATGTCCCCAGGCAAAATTTAACTAACAAAAAAAAAAAATCAAAAAATGCTTCAGGTCCCTGCAACCTATATGCAATTAAGCTTGTATTATTTCTCAACCATTTTGAACAAAATTGTGAATTATTTTTGTTTACATTTATGTTGTAAATAGACTTCCTAGATTCATCAGATAACCCATTTCTGGTTTTATCCAACATCCACCCAGCTCACATCTTAGAACAGCCCGTGGTCTGGCTGATTTAAGCTAGGACCTTTTATCACAAAAACCAGATTGAGCTGTTAAGTAGTCTTACTGATTGCCACTTTAGCAGTCTGAACAAACCCCACAAAATTAAAGCAACTCAGGTCCTGGAAACCTCTTTTGGTTTAGGTGGGTGGTTGTGTTCAAATAGCCTCATGTTTGCTTTGAAATTCTGCAAACTCTCAGTTGAATTCAAAGAAAATATGTTGTGATTCTCTTCGTATCTGTTTACTATCCTTTTTGAGGAGCTGAGATTTCCTCGGTGTTAGAAATCTAAAACAGGTCACTAAATACAAACATAGATTTATTTTTTTTTAGTACTCAGATCAGCTCTGACTTTGACCTACATCTGAAACATCATTAAAAGAATGTGGGTGCAGATTCATGACATTTATAGGGCTGGATGTTATGGTATGCTCTCAGTTTATGACCTCCGCATATGAAGCTTCATAAACATCTTTTGTGAAATTGTATCTTCATGCTTAATAATGTCAAAATTCCCATAGATGTCAATGGAGCCAGGCAGTTGCTGCTCAGCTTTTTCAGGGGCTTTTTGGTAAGTTTTCAGCCCTTCTCTGCACTGTAGACTTTCTATTGTTATGGTTGTGTTGGTAAAACCCCATAGTGCAGCTACAGTGCACATACAGTGTCTGCTGGCTGGAAAAGTGCTTTGTAGGTGTCCTTAAACTCCCTTCTTGAAAGTCATAACCAAAACCAACTAGAACTCCCTTCTGGCACCGTAACAGTATTCATGTCAATTTGAAGAGGATGCATGTGAGTTTTTCATATAATGCAAATATAGTTGTGTCAGGGCAACTTTGTAGGATAAATATGGTCCACTTGAGGGGCTTACAAAATACCTGCATTTTAAAATCTGCTGTTATAGAAAACTTTACAGATAAATAGGAGAGGAGAAAATCTTCATTACTTTGATTTGTCTTATTGGATCACTCAATTGTTTTTTTCTATATTCTAGGTCCCTACACTGGCAAAACTTCCTAGTACAGGAACTTCACAAAACACCAACAATGCATACAGAAGGCAGGACATAAACAAGGAATGCAGACACTATGGGCCTGGATAAAGAACATTGACACATCAGTATTAAAGCATTTTTCAATATTTTTGGGAAAAAACCACAACAAAACAACTTTAAGCAAGGACTTAAAAGAGAACTAATAAGTGACTGTCGCAGCTAAAAAGTCTTTCCCAGCTGTGAGGGGTCACTTGAAATCAAGTGCTAAAATGGTCCTGTTTGAAAACGCAGCAAGCAACCATAAAGGTTAAAACTATAGGTCAATCAGAGGTGGAAGCTGATGTCTTGATAATGAATAAGAAATAGGTGGAAGAAAGCCATGAATGGTTTTGGAAGTGAAATCACTTTTGTTTGAGGGGGAGATGAGGACCCAATTGTGCACTCAGAAAAGGGATATCAAGATCAAAGCAACGGGCTGGGAAAATGATCATTAAAACAGCATTCTCAAAGGCTCTGACCAGACAAGACTGTATTTGTCAAGGTCAGGGAAAGGATGTTTAAGATATGAGTGTCTGTGTGACTTGAACTGCCTGTTACAAATCTTGTTGAAAGATAAGATTTCTTGAAAATGTAGGATGTCAGGAAACTTCTGGTAAGAAGTGTAATGGATTGTGCACATTTGTGTGGGTATACACAGAGCATTTCTGCTCTCACTCATTCATGAGTATGACATTATACAAAAGTGATCATGAGTGGGAATAACTGCCTCAAATATAGTCCAAAATAGAATATAATTTATTGAACATGAAATATAAAGTACCTGCAGTCTAAATTATGTTTTCTTCCTTGTTATGGCAGTGGGATCTATTCACCTTCATAATAAGGTGCAGTTAGTACCGTGGTCCTTGGGCTGTAACAGAAGAAATCCTGGCAAAAGATGTAAAAGCATCTAAAACCATTAAAGAACAAGAAAATTCTAAAACCTACTTAGTTTGGCTTACAAAAAGAGATTGTTTATGAATCTGTGGTGCTACTGAAATGTATGCTAGAAAAATATGCATGCTGAACAAACCTTCTTCTAGTACACCATTAAGGACACGTGTGTCTACAGATCTAAGCCTTGGTCTGGAAAAGGCCAATAACCTACCAGATATGATATTTTTTAGTGCTGAGTTTCTCATTTAGAGAGTGCTCTAATCAATCGTACCAACTACAAAAGAAAGATACCTCTGGTAAAGAGCTACCAGAAAGAACTGCATGCATTTGTGCAGGCAATAGTGAGTAGATACTTTTTGCTGAGGACTTCCACTAAGCTTTTGTCAGCACCATATTTGATTCAACACTATATACGTGAACTGCAACATTTTAAACCGATTTTAAACCATATTTTTCATATGCAGGTGGAAACATGGTTTTAGTGCTGTGGCACAGACCTTGTATGAACCCTTATAAGACATCAATGTTCCGACAGAAGACCAGGTTGTTATTGGATCCCACCTCTGACAGATGCAGAAGAAGGTAGCAGCACAGAGATCTAGGGGAAAACTGAAAAAATGAGATGCAGACTTCAATATGCTCATGTGTTTCATGCAAACATTACCACATTAAAGTAATTTCTCTTCAGAAAGATGCTCTAGCTGTGTTAAATAGCAACACAAGCAGCACATACTCAATTTCAGGTCATATGTTTGGCCTGACTACGTGTAGTGGTTTACCTCTCTGCCCAAGTTTAAAGCAAATAAAGAACAAAATCAATCTGAAACTGCTGTTCATAACAAAGTTGGCCTCCAGAGCTGGCTTTTCTGAACTGTAAACAGTGAAGTTAGAATGTTCCATTTGCTACTGCAGTGCTGTTTGTTTAAACTCAAATATGCAAATATGATTGAAGTTTGGCTTGGATTCAACAGTTTGATATCGTATTTAAAGTGGCAGTTCCATGTTTTGAATCACAGGCTATTTTGCTTCTTTCAGGCTTTTTGTTATGTTGTTAGGCAAATTTTCCTTCTTTCACTTATTTTAAAATCATTTTTAAAAGATATTAAAAGTGTAACTGTGGGAAACTCTGCTAGAAAACACAAAACCACACAAAAGCTTTGTCTGCTCAATAGATTCTGGGCCTCAGAGGCCCTTGTTGAGTTTCAAAGATTTGCGAGAGTTTGCTCCAGGGTCATCTTGGAGCATCTGGGTAGTGTGAGAATATACAAGAATTTTCAAAGAGTTTTAGGTGTTAGGAAAGTATGAAAAAAAATAATCCTAAAATCTGTAAGCTCCAAGGGAGTAAACAGTCTCTGGAACCTGATGCACTTCAAAGTGAAAGGATTTTTTAAAATACATCAGCAACATTTAATAGCTCCTTACTCTTAGATAGACTGATAAAACAGGCTGAATTTAGCAGAAAACTTTCAGCTGAGGTCAATACTCCCTAGATTGCAAAAACATAGTATTCTTAATTGAAAAATATTTAAAGGCTGAACAAAGAAAAAAAAATGTCATTATCTCCTATTTCCATGAAGTATAATTAAAACATTGACTAAATAACATAGCTCCCCTAAGGTCATACCAAGAGATCAGTAGCAATGTAGGAAGTGAGTAAGGACTTCACATGGCAGATCTCAAGCTTTATCCCAAAAACAGCACTGATCCACTAATTACAAGAATCCTGGCAATCAGAAATCTCAGACAGTCACTGAATTCCTACTTGTTCTACTACTTACTCAAAGGAGAAGGCTGTAGTTTAGCTGGATACTTGGAAACAAGGAGAAAACACATAAACTATTTGCATTGATAGGAAATGTAGGCAATTTCTGAACTTCTGCCATCTTCAGGAGGTGATGATCATATCTTTTTATTACAACTGAATCAAAAGTACCTGCTCTTAAAAGTAGTTGCCTAACTGGATCACAGGACATGCTTCACATTGAAATTCAGCTAAGCAATATTGAGTCTTTTTAAATTTTGTTTTATTGATTATGAATTTTAAAAAACATCCCAACAAAGCCAGGTGTGAACTTCAGTAAACCATATCACCAAACATTTGGGAGACCTGCACAATCAGACTTAAATTCTGGCAAGAATACTGGAGAAGTTTTCTATTGCACAGAATTTCTTTTCTTCTTCTCCCTTGATTAAGTGTGCTGTTTCCAAAACAGTAACTTGTCAGATATGCTCCTGGCATGGTATTTCATACTTCCATGCTGGAAAGTTACAAGCTAGCATCTGCACAGAGGCTATTGCAAGGAATTGAAGGAATTTTTACCAAATGCTTAAGGACTGTAGTTCACCCAGAACATTCACTAACAAGTTTTTCTTCATTGGAAAGTGGAAATGTGGCTTTCCCACGTGGCAGCTTCGTGCCAAATAGAAATTTCCCCTGTTTGCCACATACACAGAAATGTTCAAAGGATCTGCAATCGGGCATTGTGGTATGTCCTAATGTTATGTCCTAAATGGTGGATCAAATACAAGCCGTGGATTTGCAGGTACTTCAGCATGGCAAAGCTGAAGTCAGCATGACACCATTTTCCACAGTTAAGAATATGGACTTCAGTTTACATCTGGACATTTTTCGTCTTCACAAGACACTACTGTCTAGGAATTTGTGAAAATTATCTTTGTCTGGCAGAAAACAGTCTACACAGAAAGAAGATCACAGCTGCCTCACAGAGTCTGTAATGCCAGGACATTCAGCAGCTAAATGAGCCTTGGTTGATGGATTCGTAGAAAAATTAATATTAAGCCAGCACCATACATCAACTGTGTGACAGCAATGGCTGGGAAACAACAATTCCAATACAAGCATTTATACAGCATACATACATACATGCACAGTCACACCAAGTTTCAACATTTGATTTCATTTTGTGCAAGGAAGAATCTGGGATACCTTGAAATCCTCAGTTTTTAACTCAGAAATTCAGTAAAATATAGAAGCCTCATAATGAAAAGCTGCTACCCTAAGCTCCTGGAGCCTCACCACCAGCAGCCTGAAAACTACAAACCACTTTGTAACATGGGACATAGCATGCTGTCTCCCCCTCCCTCACCAGAAATGTCATCCTGGACCTGAGACTCCTTATTACAAAAAAATTGAAAAAATTAGTTTTTTTCCTGAAAAGTTACGGTTTCAAGAGATCATAATTTTCAAGGGAAGAGATGTTTAATAAAAAAAACCCCAAAACATCCTGACCAACCTGTGTGTGGAAAATCCCTTGAGAACACGTTGAGCAGCTTGATGTTTGATGCATGTCTGTGTCACCAGACCATATCCTAAATATTATACATATGTAAGACTACCATGTCTTTCATCCTGAAAGAATGTAAAAGCAGTCCTAAAGCAGCACAGACCTGATGAAAATGTTTCAGTTCTGTCCTGGAAATGTCTGAATTCCACTTGTCCTTCAAATGAGTGTGATAGGGGCTTTTCCTATGTGAAACTGATTCTCCAAATTTTATTGATCCAGGTCAGAAAGACACTAGTACATATGGGACAAAGCCTATGGATGAGGCATTGCCTTAGATTTGACTGCAGTGGTTGGTGTCATAACATAACCTTGTGCAGTTACATGATATTTGTCTTTTTTTTTTTTTTTTTGGCATATAGCTGCATGTATATGCCAGTGAATATTATGATCTTTCCTAAAAACATGTACTATATCCCTCCAGACCCAACTACTTTAAATAAACCTATGTTTATAAATAAACACACCCATGTCAACACTGATACATAACATACACATTGCAGCAAACTTCATCGGAGTTAGAGCTAGGGTTTAGTTGTACCAGTCTGGCAAACGTCTCATTGGAATACTCTAATAGTTAAGTATAGAAGTGGCTATTCCAGGATCTCTGAGAGACACATGCTTGGCTCATTTTTATTAAGGCTGTCCATGAACAGTGGAGCTGTGCTGGCTGGCACCAGAACAGGCCTTGGCCCTCAGCATTGCATAGGGAACATAAATTTGGCGAGTCTGCCTTACAAATCGCATATAAATCAGAACTGCCCAGCAAACAGGTCCCGTTGCTAGAGTTCCTATTCCCACACACAAGATTACTCTTTGAAGCCAAGTGCCTTAAAGATGTTTTTGTTTAAACTGTGGCAATGTAAACATTAAGGTTTCAAGGAGTTTATTCCTTTAGCAAATATTTTTACAAGACAAATAACAATTCTCCTATTTTTATATTGTTTTTTATTTTCTTTGTGGAACCATAAAATGTAATCTACAATATTTTAATGAGAAAGAATACATATCTGCATCAATGTTTTTCATTCCAGCCACTGTTTCACAGTTCCTCTCATCCCACATGGTTGTGGATATTTGTTTTCTCTATAATATACATATATGCATATTATTTTATATGTGCTTTGAAATATGTGTATGGAAAGTTAAACTGGAATGTTATACTTTTATCTTGTTGGGACAGAATGTGAAGTACTGTATAACTGAAATATATTGAGAAAAAGACACATTTTGGTCTATACTAGTTGTTTTCAAGGAGGCTTGTCAAAAATAAAGCAGGCTTAATTTTTCTGCTCTATAGAAGTTTTTGAAATGAGAGAATTTCTGGATCTATTCATGCTGTTTCTGAACACAAAAAAAGTGTGGATATTCACACTTCAGCAGATTCAGCTAACAGTCATAGCATGAACAGTCATAAATCACTTCTGAAAAATATTAACTTTATATTCAAGGTCAAAGTAGACAGTGGCTCAAATAAGGTTGATCTTCTTAGCTCTAATTAGAATGGCTAAATATTTAAGTATTTTAGCCCTTATCATTGTGCTTTACCCATGAGAAACAGACTGAAACCCAAGCAGAAACCACTAATCCTTGAAGTCATGTATAAAGTTGCCTCAAAAGATTTCTGGACTTCAGCCAAAATGAATTATTTGCAGAAGAGAATGATGTTTAAATAAATATGTATGTATGTATATATCACATCATGTATCTAGATGCTCAGATGGCGAAGTAGTACTTCTCCACAGACTATAATGTTTCCTCTTTAGACTGGAAGGAGTTTTATTGGCTTGAAAAGTAGATCTCAATGAAAATATCTACAGAAAAAGAAGTTCTGTTTGACAAGCATGTTTCAAAGTAATATTCCTATCGCCAGTAAAAGTAATAGCTTTTACAATTATAACAAACAGATCATATCAGTGATAAATTTATTTGAGCTACAAAGGCTGTAGCTGCTACCATTAACAATTATATTTGTTACAGATGTGTGGAAGTAACTTATACTATTTAATTTCATTTCTTGTGCAGACAGAGTTTAGTTGTCAAACAAAGCCAGTATAGTGATAAGGTTCATCGGTGAATAACACTTAATTATTTTCCCCAAATTGTGTAAATATAAAATATACACATCTGATGCTGTGTGTTTCTGAAAGGAAAAGCACTAGCATTTATTCTTAGGAAATTGCTGCTAAAGGTAAAAGACATGAATACTAAGCACTCACTGTATTTTCTCTGCAAGACTTTCCTCCTCCAAAAACTTGTACATACAAGATGTGCAACTTGTACAGCAGTGAAATTTCAGAAACCTTCTGCCCAAGTCTTGTGGAAAGGTGCTTGATAGATTTCTGTCTATATTTTCAACAGAAGATGTACTTAGAAACCTGGTGGAGTACTTGCAAAACAAAAGGTTAGAACATGCATGGATGGAATGGAGAAGGGTCACTCTGGGTGCTGTGATCCCCCAGAAGGATGAAGAGAAATATTTATTATTCTTGGCATCTCACTAATAATGATTAGCCACATGAGTACCAAATACACATTAACTGAAAGCAGAGTTCCTGTGCTATAATATCCACTTCAGAGAAAGAGGATGTAATTTAAATTGAAGAAATAAAGACAGAGATAAACAGAACTGAATGATATCAAGCCCTAAGTTTAAAGTCATCTAATTTGTGATATGGAGAAGCATGTACTGTTCCAGTTGGAAACGGTAAGCAGCGCGTTAGGAGAAAATGTTGGGGGAAAAAGAGAGCAAAGGTGGTATGTCAGCAAAGATTTAAGTGAAAAAAATGGGCAGTTTGCACACTGGAAGAAGAATGGTACAAATTCTACATGCAAGGATGGGAAGGGAGGATACAGCAACAAAACAAGATTGGGAAGGGCAAACGTTTATGACAGCATCCAAGACAGGAGAGTACAGCAGAAACAAAACTTCTGTCAGTGCTTTTAAACTGGTTGTAGAAAGAGCAAGAGAAAAAAAGAACTTAAAGCAAGAGAGCAATACTGATTTAGCTGACGAAGAAGAAATTATTTTAGATGATGATTCTTGGGTAGGCTGCACTGGGGAAGCTGAGTGCCAGGGAATGCACACAAAAGGAGGCTGAGGTAAGCCATGAGAGCAAAATGATGAGTGACACAGAAGAAAAATAGGCAGGTTTAGAAGATTATAGAAGCAAAGAAGACAAAATTGGATGGGGACCTGAATATTAGGAAGTGAGGAGTGAAAGGTAGTTTCATGGTTGTCAATCTGAGTGTTTGGAAAGATGGAAGAGTTGTCAACAGTGATGAAAGAAAAGGCATAGAGAATGGGTTTGGAGGAAAGACAAGAATTTTCCTTCTTTCTGATTAGTTAACCTGGGGTGGGGGGCAATGAAGAAGCGGGCAGAGAAAAAATTTGCACAGAGGAAGATATTGAATTTGAAGTATTAAATTGCAAAACTGCCGCATAGGCATCAGACAGGACGTCAAGGCGACAGTGAACTCAGGAGAACAGTGCATGAGAAAATTAAGGAGAAGCACTGAGAAATATGTGAGTGCACATGTGCCAGCAAAAGATGTTCAGTTTAGAAACCTGCACCATGGCATCAAGCCAGCAAGCTACAACTGCCACATCAGCAAGACTGACAACATCTGAGGAAGATTTTGAGTTAGCAGTTTCACTGAGGTCTGCACTTGACACTGGTCCAACAAACACATGTTGAGCCACAAATCTTCCATATGTTGAAACTACTGATCCCCCAGAAAGCTCTGCACATCTCATGGAGGCCTGAAATTATATTTTCTGAGAGTATTTAGCCCTGGCACCTAAAGCAACTTAATGAAGAATTAAAGCTCACTATCTGCAATAATAAGAAGTGTTGGAATTGGTCCTAATCTGACGAGGGTTATACTGTTAAAGCAGAGCATCCTTTTCACAAAGAAACAACATCTCTGTGTCATCTACCCCACAATATCTTACACAGAAATCTCTGTATTTCTGGTCCACAGACGTTATAATACAGTGCTAGTTTTATTTAAGAGAGAAAATTCTATGTAATGTAGATGCCAAAAATTTGTTTGAATCATCTTGGGCATTTACATGAACCTTAAGAATAACTGGAATAAATAGAATCAAAGATAAAAAACGTGGAAGACACATTAAACCTCATACTTCCAGACTCAATCCATGTTCTGACTATATAGCCTCAGGAGAGCTTTCCCCACCTTCCTGCTGATGCTGGTTGCCATCACAAACAGAATACAGGGCCGCATTGCACCGTGGGTGCCATGGCAGGTTCCTGTGCTCTTACCTGTGCTGCAGGTAGCAGCCGCCCAAAAAGGCAGTTCCAGAGACGTCCAAAACGAAGATCTTTTGATCACCCTTAGGTTGCTCACTGCCAATGTTCCTTTTTTCTCTCTTTTCATTCCCTTTTATTTTTTTTAATACTTATAATCTACTGTTATAAAAACTTTATAGTTTTAAAGTAGAGCTCTTCAGAGACAAGAAGTAGAGTGAGTTTGTAAACACAGCTGAAAATGACACTTTGTTGAACCACAGCAGAGCAGACCTTATGTTTGCCATGTGGAGTCTTAACTCTTGTAACACATTTGCAATGTCATTTTCTGATTTTTAAAGGGCCACGTCAGAAAAGTAAGTCTCAAAACACACAGCACCAATATGTTGCCTCTCTTTAGTCCTATGAAAAACAATTTATAGAATTTAGTTAAATTTCCAGTTTATTTTATAACCAATTCTCCTTTCCACTCCTCTCCACTCCTCTCAAAAAAATCAAACAGTTCAGGAAGAAGATTCATCACCAAGTCCTCCCTAGGAAGGTAGAGGAGAAAAGTATGAAATGGAAGAGAATGAACTGTTCAACCCTGATCTGTGTTACCATTCTAGATGGAGTGGAGGATAGGTGATCAGTTGTTCCACCAGTGGAAGGGAGTGGAAAGAATTCCTCTCAGTGAGGTACCGTTCCTGCCTGGCACCTCTACCACTCTCTAACAACAAAGTCTTAATCCGACATTGAACAGACAATGTCAATTTAGCCTTGAACTTCCTACTGCCATTCATCTGATGATGTACACCCTTAACATTGCTCTTACAGAAGAAAAAATGCTTGACTGGAGACTTTGCAGGACACCTAAATGCTTCAGCAATATGGCCCCACTGGGAAGACCAAGTTGCCTCTTTTAACCTGCCCATTTAATATGTACAAGCATGCTACATTTTATTGCAGTGATTCAAGAGTGTACAAATCCACATAATCCTACTGATGGGTGTCCCTTCTGGCTCACTTATTTCTAGCATTGCACACTTAGCATCCCTATGGCCTTGTTCTGTATTAAACAGGATAATTCCCTGACGCCGCAGCCACCAGATGAAGAAAAATCACCTGAAATCTAGATTAAAGATCACAGGAAAAGAAAAACCTTTTTTATACTTAGTGCTAAATGTAAGACCAGAAAATAAGACCAGAAATAAGAAAAGCTGGAAAAATATTCCTTAAAAAATATAAAGTTTAGGAAAGCTTGGTGAAATCAGACCATTTTTCAGAGGTAAAAAGGCAAGAGAAATCACAAAACCTGCACACACAAAAAGAAAAATTTTTAGAAACTAGGAGATTATTCAAGTATTTAACTTGCTTGTTCTAGGAGAAGAAAGTGGTCATGAGGAGTATTTCCTTAGGTGTTGAGGGGATCATGAATCATGCTTAAATGAACTTGCAAAACAAATGAAATATGAAGGAATAAAGGAAGCTGGCACCCAAGAGCTGATAGGACTCTGAAACACTTTGGATTTCAGAGGATTAACAGAGAGAAGGGAAAAAAGAATAAAGGACAGAGTGATTTCCTAGAAAATGTCAGCCTGGCCTTTAAACAAACTGTCCAAATACTGAACAGGGGGAAATGAATGAACAGAAGGGAGAAGTCTCAGTCAGATCATGACAGCAAAGAGTATGATGGTAAATGAGAAAGAAGTGTACTTGCCTAGGGGGAAAAAAACCTGCAAGTGCATAGGATGTTACCAAAATTGTGGTAAATCAAACTTTCTCCAGAGATGATGCACAGTGTAAATTCAGGAGCAAAAAAACAACGTGAGAAGAGAGCCAAGAAAGCATACAATGCATCAGAGGGACAGATAAATAATTTGGAGATAGGTAAAAAGTCTGCCAAGCATGAAACTAAATATAGAGCTGAGCTTGGCAAGTAATACAACCAAAAAATTCTCCCAGCTCTCTGACAACATGGTTTATTAGAGTTTTATAATGTTTGTAATTTGACTTAGCATTTCTGAGGAAATACCTCCATGACTATGCGAGCAGTCTCATTCCCTACCTTCTCTGTTTTGAATTCTTCTATCTTACAATGGTTACAACACTTGTTCTTGACTGGTGGTAGAGGTGTGGGGTGGTTACTGTAGGATTTTCATTTAGAAACAGCTGAGAAATGGCTCTGTTATGTCTGAAGGTAAAAATCACTTTTCCAGACTGTTGCTGACGCAACAGATATTTCTTTAAAAAGCAAACAAAAATTACCATTTCCCCCCATATTCTGTAATTTTTTCACTATAATTTATGTAGTAAGTCTCAGAACTGTCCCTTGGTAATCTAAATTGAGCTGAATAAGTTTTTCCCCTCAACTACAGTATTGACTTACTGCACAGAGGGTAGAGTTAGTCTGTCGACCTTTGGCATTGAAAATGCAAATTGAATCCTGGCTTTGACAAGAATGTTTGGATTTGGTATAAAAGAGACTTAGTCATGGTACATTTCCAGCTCCTGATTATGCCAAAGCAGGAGGGCTGAGTGAGTGCCAAGAAACAGTGGTTGCCACTCCCCCCTGAGGGAAGGAAAAATGGATAGCCCACTCCTGGCCCACACGCACTTTCTGTATTTCAGTCTTGCAAGCTGCCTGAAGAGACACTACAAAACAGGAGATACATGGAATTTTGAATTGTGTGTTTATTTTTGTTTCTGGTATTTTGCAGAGCAGACTTGCAGAAGGAAAGTCCTCCACTACTTACTCAACAAGCACTTCATTTGCACCAAATGGCTTCCAGAACTTTCTAAAAACACATTTCAAATAAAACCGTCTGTGTGTCTTCCTGCATTTGTGCACAGATACAACAGTTCTTACCACACTGTAATATGTGTTATATTAATTTAGGTGCAGGACTTCTCAGTTCTTACACAAAACTCAAGTTCCTCTGACTCTTTCTGAGGACTTCAGCTTCATCTACAGGATGGACATGCTGCTGTGTCGTGAAAAGTTTCTCCTGCATACTTTCTGGTTTATAAGGCAATAATGGGTGAGCCTTTGCAGGTCCTCAGGTGAAAGGACCAATAGCAACATTAACTATCCTTATAAAAATAAAAATCTAGAATATCCTTTCAAAAAAAGCAATTCCAATTCATCTTAATAAAACAATTGCAGACAGCGCATTTGTTCTTTGCTGTATTTACATTCTGGTTCACAAACAAGATATTCTAAAACATAAAGATGACTATTAAAGTGAAACAATCTCAAATAATAGAGATTTAATAATCTGTGATAAAACTTATCTTCCAAGAGACAGAATTCATAAGGCAAATGAGTATCACTCATATCCCCTGTATACAATAAGTGTATCTGAATAAATTTAGTCTTTGTCAACTGAGGGAGGGGAAAAGGAATTATATATTGCCACCTTCTCTTTCTGATTAATTAAGACTCATGGGAAACATCTAGCTCAATTGTATTTAATATTTTAAGGGGTTCCATGGTGGGAATAACAACACCACTGAAAAAATGGGAACTTAGGAGTTGTATTTGCATGAGGAGAGGTTCCTGGGAACACCTCTGGTCTCAAAGTTATCTTTTCTTTTCTTGATGACCAGTCCTGACCATGTTTTAGCTTCTTTTCTACATATATTATGTACCATAGCATAAACAAAATAAATTAAGATATTTAAGATGGTGAAATTGTCTCCCAGGAAATGGAATAATGTTGTTAGGTTTTGGGTTGGTTTGTTGTTTTCTGTTTTTCTTTTCTTTCATGATAACACCAGTAAAGATTACTTCATGGGAGACATTAAATATTATTGACTTTGAGAGTTTTATTCCATTTCAAAGAGTAATTTTAGCTCAGTTCAACAAAAGGTGTATTGTCTTCATAAAATGCTGTGGCTGAATAAGGACTAAAAGCCATGTTAAAGCTAAAAATAGACAACTATGAAGAAGAGACTTCCCTAAAGTTGACTTTGTTTATTAGCATATGAATAACCTCTTTTGCAGCCTTCCCATCATTGAACTGCTGGGCACTCCCCTTTCTTATCCACAAAGCCTTGCTTTTGAAGGGAAGTACTTTCACCAATCAGATGGGTCATAGGAGAGGTGCAACACTTAAAAGGTGCCTCCTTTAAGTAATTTTGAGGTTACTAAACAAAGGGAGGCAGATTTTTGTCCTCCAAATGCACTTTCTCATCAATAAAGCTAACTTCAACCTCCTGATTGGCTTTTGGGGGTCTTTTATGTGAAGGACAGCTAAGCTTTCCAAATTGTTGGGGAAGGACTTTCTCCAAGGGGAGCACTTGTGGACTGAGCTGACTTTTCTATCTGAGGAATGTTACTTTTCAATTTTTTATAAAGCTGACAAAGAACATTTTCATATCCACTGTTTTCTTAATCTGTTTACTTAGTGAACCACCATAAATGTTCATTAACATTTGAAAAAGAGCATGCTTAATGTAATGGTAGCACAATGGGACGCAGAGGAGTATTCTGGATATTAGTAATCAAGTCACTGAAGCCTTCTTGGTTTCAAATTCCTTTCCCTATAAATATTTTTCCCAGGGTTGTGCAACAACACAGGAAATCCTCAGATGTTCTACTTCCTTCCCAACTTACTTCTTCTGGAAAAACTTAGGTATTTTTGAAGGTAAGACATCTATGAATTTTTTTTTCTTATTTTTAATTTTTTGGGAGTCTGTCTGTCTTGTAATTAACTTGGATTCCTTGAGATTTAACAACTGAAGATATTCATGGTAGGAAAAGTGAAACATATGGATTTGTGAAGATAAAACAGCACAGCAACTGGCAAAATCAGAATTGAATAGAATGTTAAACTAAAGGATTTTGAAGTGTCATGCTGACAAACTTTGATGTAACAAGCCAAATTCAAGTTTTAGTTGTGGGAACTGAATTAATGTGGGAACTCCCTGCTCCTCTCCATCCTCAACAGAACTTGCCTTCTTATGGCAATAAAATTGGGGGTTCTGGTCTTCATTAGATACACCAGTGTGCATGGAGAGACCTTGCAATTCCAGCTTTCATTTTCCTTATTCTCCACCTCTTTGTTTTTTGTCCAGCCTTTTACTTGACTTTTTGGGTGTAGCCCTTCTAAGAGTTAGTCACCCTCAATTCCCTTCCCACCTAATGGAAAGAAATGGGTATTTCAAGGGTGTGATTCATCCAAGACCTTTAAAATATCTGACTGAGGTTTAGATGAATCAGGACTGAACTTAACTGACCAGGACATTGTTGACTGTAGCTGGAATATGGAATTGCTAGCGGTGATGGAGATGTCCAAATTGCAGACATCACCTTTTAATCAGTTAAAATTCACCCTTTGTCTTTTTCTTCACAGGAGGATTTAACACTGATATTTCAGAGACATTCCTGTGGCTCTCTAGAAAGTTTACTGAAGGTCCAATGACTTTTGAGCCTTCTGTGATTCAGGCCACCTGTCAGCTCAAGAACTGCATATGAGTTTGCCTGAAATTTGCAGTTAGAAGTTTTCAGCCAGTCTGAGAAGGTGAGGCATTTACTTTAACTTTCTTGCTTTCAAAGAGGAACTTAATCTGGCTGTATTATGTAAGCCCCATAAATTGCAGGGTGCAACAGGTGTGTCTCATTTTAGGCTTTCCCACAATGCTTGTTTCCTTTCCTTTCTTCATCTCTTCCTCTCCTAATGAAGTTCACACAGATCTCCATCTCCTGACTTCTTTGAAGAAAATTCCCATACCCATGGTTCTTCCTGTCCCATTAGGGACACACAACTGGTCAAGCAATCTCACTCTGTCAGCTTGGAAGTCCTTACATAAACCCACTTCCCTGCTACACACCCTTGCTGGGCATCTGAGCCAGCGCTCCCCTTGCCTGAGGAGTGGTTCAGCAGTCAGAGGAAGTTAAATCCAAAGCCTTTATAGTTTTCCTGGATTGTCTTACCACTCTCCTGGATCTCCCCACCTCTCTGCTCCTTCTTGGTGTTTCATAAGACCCACACTCTTTTTTTTTCCTGCCTTCATTTGCTTGTTACACCAGCTAGTACTCTAGCATCCCATAGTTAGTGCAGCTTCTGAGAGGACTGTGCAACATGGTCCATGACCCTTCTCTGGTTTTCCTGACCATGGTTGAGTCTCAGTGCACTTTTCCTGAAGGAGACCCAGATGTCCATGGCTAGGATGTGACAAGGATGTTGATAGGATTAACTGACTTCCTACTATTCCCATCTGAGCTAAATTCCCTGTCGCTTTTTCTTTTTACAAGAAGAATTGGATCCTCTCTCAATAATCTTCTCAGTACCAGGTCCATAAACTTATGATCTTAAACTTGAAGTCTGCTAAATGAGCCACACAAATGAATGTCTGGATTCTTTATGTGTGCTACTGCTTTTCCCATAAATGCTGTTCAGAGAGCATCACACTGTTTTCTGAAGAAGTGGAACTAGAAACAAAAAAGCAGGCTTTGGAGGCCCTGCACAGACACTGGATCACCACCTTCCACAGCAGAAAGCAAGTAATTTCAGATTACCCCATGCTAATAAATACATTATAGTCAGCTAGAGAATTTTGTGGAGACGCAAAACATGCACAGTACAAGCCACTACAAATCAACTTCCACCACTAAAGGAAAACAGTCTTCCAGTCAAACACTCTGTGGGGAAATGCTCTTCTCATTCATGGGGTGTTTGCAGTGATAATGTTTCAATCTAGGATACCATGCAATTATCTTGGAAAAAAACTACTGTATTTTAACATAATCTTTGGCTTCAGTTGACCCCAAAGTCTATGTAGATAATTAGGAGACTGTTTTGAGACAGAGGAGGTGGGATCTTCTGGATCCAGAATTTTTTCTTTGAAAGAAAACAAACTTAGTTCTACATGGTCATGTATCTTCCTTCAGTCAATGACATTAGCAGAGAAGATGGCACAAAGTAATTTTTCAGCTGAAGAGTTTTTACTATTATGTCATTGGTTTAATTATTGGTGATTCAGAACAGGTCCACTGAATGTAAGAGAGTTAATTCTGGTTTACACCGGAAGAGAGAGTTGAATTTAGCTCCCTCTTTCTCATAGTAAGCATTTCACAAGTAGCACAGCACTTTGAGATTTGAGGTAGGTCCTTTTTGTTTATTTTGTGTGTGTGTCCATATCTGTTTCAAGAGCCTGAAGTAATCTTGCTGTAATCTGAAGTCCCAAAATACCACAAGAAAGACTGTCTTACAGAGTCTCCAGTCTAGCCAACAATAAATAATTCCTAGGAATACCACAAGGAATTTGATTTATGGTTTGAATTCTCAAACAAAGAGCTCTGGACAAGGTTCAGATAAGAAAGTAATCTTATGGATACTTATCTGGAATAAACTGGTATATCTCTGGGTCTTCACTCAAGACCAAAATGACCACAAGATAGAAAGCAGAGAAACTGAAAAATGTATCTCATATGAAAGTATTGAAAGGGTTTAGAAACAGGCATGCTTCTCTTCAGGTCACCAGTACATTTCAAAAAAACCCTAATTAATTTAAATGTGTTTAATTGTTGTCTGTTTCCCTCCCTCTCATTTTTAATTTCCCCTTTACATAGCTTACGAGCCAAGAGTCTTTTAACACTGCAAGGTTAACCCCTAGTAGATAGAATTTATAAACCAACTTTTCGGCAGTAGGATTTATATGAGGGGGAGAATACAGGATTTGCCAGGTGCAGACAGATGTAGATGATGCCTGCAGAGCTTTAATACCCAGATGATGATAACTGTAAACCTGAGAATTCAGAGAGATAGTGAGAAGGGGCAAAGCAGAGTTCCAATCTGAGCCTTGCAGCGTTCCTGAGTTGCAAGACAATTCTCCTCATGTTGTGTCAAGCTACTTTGTTATCCTCTGGTTCTGAGCAGGCATTAAGGGAAAATAGTTCTTGTTTGCCCATGAAACTGAGTTCTGCTTAGTTCTGCCTCAGCTAATCCAGGTGCTGTCAACTATTTTTAAACTGGTTTAACTTTTTGGCCTGACCAGCCTCCATTGATTTCCAAGGATAACAATGACTACCTTGATTCTGAGTAATCTTAGGGCACCTGAGGGCATGAATTAACTGGAATGATTTAGTTGTGTTTGGTTGTTGTGCTGTAGGGCAAACCACCGGGAGCACTGGGAGGCCTACTGATCTGCTTCAGGGGCTCAGGAGGCTGAGGGAGCAGCTGGACTAGAGATCACTCTGACTCTTAAAGGGCATGTGATAACAGCTTTTCGTAAAAATCTGTGCTTGACAACCTGGTTGCTGAATTCTTGTTCCTAAGCCACATTATGCTTTGTATGTATACTTACCTGTGCTAAGCATGTAGTAAAGTAGAGAAAAAAAAAAAAAGAGAATGTTTTGACTTAGTACTGGATAAGATGTATGGCATTTTGATCAAATTCCTAGCAACACGTTTGGGTGTGTTCATCCAGGGACACCTTTATAATTAAGCTGAAGCTTTGGATGCTCTCATCTAGGCAACAGACTGGATTATATGCCAGGTACCCGTATTATTATTCTGTCCGAAACCACAGCACTTAAGGCTTAATATCTTACCAGACAAAACAAGAAAATCTAACCCTGGTTTTGCAAGAAGGGCATGAAAAATACTTTCTTAGAAATGACTACATTTATTCAAGAATTTACAAGCATTCTTTGTAGTGTGCTGTACAGGGAGAGAAGGGTGGTATGGTGGAAAGGTTTTGTTTCCATTTATTTGATATGATCTCTATAATTCACTTAGAGTTGTTCTTCCTGTGATTAATACCCTAATCCAGTATGAATGACTGTAAAATTCTTTTGCTGTATGACATAATCATGCGCTTCATAGTACAAAGGAAAATAAAGGTCCTTTGATTGTGCTAGAAACAGTAAGGTGACGTTAAAATATCAGTAGAAAATTGGAAAGTGAAAAAGAAAATTAAAGTTGGAGAAAACCACCATAGTTCAGTGGCCTTTAATATTTGTATTATAATATAATTTTTAATTTCATGACTGCACAGCCTTTTTTCCATCCAATGCAAAGAACAGGCAGTTCTTATTTACTTAGCAGCTATTTCAGTAGTAGTTTTATTTCCCACTGTGTCTATTATTTATGTTCTCTTAGGCTTTTCTATGCGCTCATAACTCTAAAACATGCAATTACTTTGCAAATACTGTTTTGGGTATCTGCAGAACTACCCTGAGGCATGGTATATATTGTCCTTGTTTCACATACAAGGATACGAGACTTGCACAGAGTTAAGTTGGAAGTACTTGCTAATATCAGATGCCAGGTTTGAGTTATCTAAGACCTAAATTTTTTAATGTATCCACTTTCTGGTGGGGTGTTTGAGAGCTCCAGCTGATACACACTGTTATTGGGAATGCACAGACCTTTGCCTACAGATGTAACTCTTAAATAGGTGTACTTGTATACAGTGCCTAATTGATGACCAACAGTGATTATTTTGATTTAAGAAATTCTATTGGATGCTCCCAGCTGAGGCAAGGATAAGAACTGTTCCCCACAACAATATCAGCTGCCTTAATTGGGTCCATCTTAGTGATAGACAGCTTGCAACTCTGTGTAGAAGAAGGAAGCTTTCAAGATGATTTTCTTCATTATGTAGCTATAATGCATTACTAGTGCAAATGCTTCCTGTGCCCCAATTTATTTTGGTTTTAAAAAATCAAAAATAGTCAGATCATAAAGTTATTTCTATCATCGTACTGACTTCTCTGATCAAAAAAACCTTCAGATAATTTTCAGAGCATTTTTTAAATTTAAACCATTGACACAAAAGTTAACAAAACTATCACCAACGGGTAACAGTAATAACGTGGTTTGCCAATCACAAGCACTTGGACAGTAGGGAAATAGTAAGACCTGAGGAGGGATTATGATCTCCTAACCACAGTGCTGTTTGTCAGTGTTCAAACTTTTGTCCAACCCCCTTTGTCATGGTTTAACCATGGTTTAACCACAGCCTCTCACTCATACACACCCCTCACCCCTTCTCAGTGGGTTGCAGTAAAGAATCGGAAGGGTAAAAGTGTAAAAACTTGTGGATTGAGATAAAGAAACTTCAATAATTAAAAAGGGGAGAAAAAAAAGGCACAAAAAGTGCCAACAACGAGAAAGGGGTTTAAAATAAAAACAAACCCAAGAAAAACAAGAAATGCAAAACAAAGTAATTGCTCACCACTAACCAAGAAATGCCCTTTGGTCAACTCATGTCAACTGTTCTGTCTGTGTCCCCTTCCAAATCCTTGTGCACCCCCAGCCCACTTTCTGGTGGGGTAGGGTGAGAACAGAAAAATGCCTTGATGTTGGGTAAGCAATAACTCAGCAATAACTAAAACATCCCAGTGTTATCAACACTGTTTCCAGAAAAAACCCAAATCCTAGTCCCATATCAGCTAGCTAATTTTCTTCATTAAACCTCTCCCAGGCAAAACCAGTACACATTCCTCCTATTCTGTCACTTTCCTGCCTTTAGCTCTGCCTTAGACAGGCAGGGTTTTGGATTATGTGATTTCTCAAGGTTCCTCCCAACTTTACATCCATATGATTTTAACATTTGCAATACTCATAGTAAATGAAGATTAATAACTTAAAATCTGACAGTAGATATAGCATTTTTTTAACATATAGAGACATATAAAAAGCTATCCTCGGGTTTCAGTGGGAGGTGTGACTGGGATTAACTTGCTTTTTCAGACAAAATAAGCTCATTTCCTCCTTTGTTTGACTTCCAGAACTTGGATTTGAGGGCGGATATTTCCTAGGGCACAAATAACATAACGACCGAAGTGAGAGGTTCTGGGATTCTCTTTGTATGCTATTATAAAATATATAACATTAGATAAGGCTTCAGTTGCTAAAAGATAAAAATAACAGACATCTGAACTCAGTTTTGGAAGGAATAAATTCTTTTAAAAATCAATTTTATGTTTTGTAATTACATATTTAATTGAGTTATTGATAACTTCATCTGGAGGGGTTATGGCTTGATAAATTAATGTAATACAGACATGGAGAATTTCAGGCCAAAATTTGGCAGCTATTTAATAACTGTAGAAATTATTGGAGAATGCTTCTTATGAAAAAATGTTCAACATGGTATATAAACGGATGAAGCAGAAAGAACAACGGAATCTGGGCTTTTTCAGTTCTTGACACTGAAGGTGAACTGGATAGAACAAAAGATTTCTGAACACCTTATCTGAACTTTGAAAAGCCTGTATGATTTCCAAGTATTTTGAAAACATTTTTTCTTAGATTCTTAATTTTTCATGACCTTTTATATCAGTACAATAAACAGAAATGACTGATGATTTAAATAACAATCATAAGATTCTTACCACACAGAAAAACCCAAAACTTATGTTTATATTAAGATATGGGACCAATAAAAAAAGTAACCATGAGAGTTAGATGGAAATTAGATTTCACTCAGTATTCTGCTTCAGTATCTGATTTACCCTGTATAACTATGAACTCATTACCTTACCATCAGAGAAAGATTTTACTGTTATCATACCTGGAAGCAATTCTTATCTCTAATGTACCAGGTTTCAGCATCAATACCAGTACAGCCACATGCTGGTCATTCTATCTAACAAATAAAAGATTTCTCATTTTAAGATCTATTGCAGTTGTGAAAACAGGAAAGCATGCAATGTAGCATAGAAAGAAAGTGTGGGGCCTTTCTAAAGTAATTGACTTGGCTAAGCCAGGATAAGTATATTGTGTGAT
Source organism: Pachyramphus minor (assembly GCA_013397135.1). Classification (NCBI taxonomy): domain Eukaryota; kingdom Metazoa; phylum Chordata; class Aves; order Passeriformes; family Tyrannidae; genus Pachyramphus; species Pachyramphus minor. The sequence continues at coordinate 292,981 of VYXB01006843.1, forward strand.
CCTGCACCCACCGAAATTCGGCTTCAAAAGAATTGAAAATCCAGATGTGGCCGTAGCAACTACTCTTTCACAAAGAAAAAAAAAATCCCTCCCTCAGGGCAGAAATGAGCCCTGAACCACTTTGAAGTCCCATATCTCAAGCAGGTACTTGATTTCAGATTGGAACCAGAAAAAGGACACCTCTGACAGTGATGCTACGGTGTCCCCTGAAGTTATAACAGACATACAATATTGTAGTTACTTGCTTTTAGTGTATGAAGCAATGATGACCTAAATGTGTTCTAAAGAAGATGAATAGCTAAAGTGGAGCAGGAGCAGTTATTAAAACTAGGTTTACTGTAAAAAAATCTTACACTTTCTCTCCTGTGCAAAGGACCATTACAGGGTCTACGCATCTCTTAAGTCTTTAAATCTCTACTGAAGGGCGTGATTGTTTCTTAAGGATCCCATAAGCTTTCAGAACAAGGGTGAGTTTTATGAGGGGGGGACAGACCAGCCTTTAACAGTACTGCAGAGAACAGCAAATAGTGTGAGAGGTAGCGATCTGTCCCCAGATTTACATTTCTAGAACATGAGCTTAATTTGTAGTGCAGTGCAGAAAATCCTGGTTTTTCAGCACAGTGAAATTGATATCTTTGCATTTTCTAAGGGAGCAGCCAAAGAAGTGAAAACACTATGAACAACATTTTAATCAACTTCAACAAGAAAAACAAAAAACAGAATAGGAAGTGAATACTGTTTCTTGCTCATTGCTTTTATTACAGACCACATCTGCAAGGCAGAAAAGTTTGGAGTGGGTCAAGTGGGTCAGCTAAGCATGAAATACACTGCCGGGAGAGTATGTGGCTACTATAAGGAAGAAGCTTGAAATTGTGCAATGTCTAATATAGCTACGCTGAGAAAAGAGAAAGAACACGACACCATATTTTATGAGACATCAGCTCCTTCTACTTCATTTGATATTCTAGTGTCTTACAGGGCAAAGAGAATAGGCAATATACAGCTTTTCAAAAGCACAGCACTCACAGTGAATATCTTAGTTGTCCAGGAGATAAATTCTGAACTACATTCACTCTTTCTGTATCCTCTTGAATCCCTCCTTTCCTCTTTAGTAATGCCTGGTTTATAACAGAAAAGTGAGCACAGGAGATATTTTCTTGGCTTTTTTTTATTGCTGCACTGAACATTGTTCATAGTTGCCTTTGACTTTATGTTGGATGCACACAGGAGGTCACACAACTCAACTGAGATAAAAGACTGTTAGCAGAGAAACCCTGATGAATCCTGGAAAAGTTTAGCATAAAGAAAACAGGTCAGGTCAGATGCAGGGTTAAAGGGACTGTTTGAATAATCAATTTTGGGCTTTCAGTTGCAGAGGACCAGTTCAGTGTCAAAGGAATTGAACATATCATCCTGAGAGGAAGCAGAGAAATTCTTCAGCCCAGGATTTCTGGGAAAACCTTGCATATTATATGACTTCTTGCATACTCTGAGAAAATAATCTACCTGCTTTTAGTTTTTACACTGTTTAGGGAAATAGGGTTATGTATAACTTGTTTGTACATAAACATCATTATGATTTTTCCTAAACCTGTAAGATCCTGAACTTTGGCTAACCACTTGGCTCAGGATGCAAAAAAACCCCCATCACAGGTAAAAGCAACGGACCACATGAAAACTAATACTAACAGAGGTAGTTAATTGGAATGTGGTAAATTGGGCTCCAATTGTATAATGGAAAAGGGGATTTTCTGCAGCTGAATAACCACAGATGAGATAATACAGTTGCAAAGCCTCCTTGACGTCTGTGTAGACAGAAAATACAATGATTTTTCAAACAGGCACAATACAGACAAACGAAGGCTATTAAAGGTGCCCACAGTATTAATTTACATTTGGGGGTCAAAAATATTATGCAGACAGACAGAATTCTGTGGACAGACTATGGAAAAGGCTAGGGTCCAGATGATCAATTAAGTTGTGTGTGTCATTTTAAGGACACAGCTGGAATATAGCATCCATGCAGCAAGCATGCTTAATCACACATAAAACTCAGTGCAGTGTGGTGGCAAGAGGCACACTGAAACTTCTAAAGCTGAAATCAAAAGAACAGCCAACAAATTGGTCTTTCTTCTGTAAGACCAACTGAAGAGACACAGTGTAATATTTTTAACAGCTTGAGTCTAGAAGCAGAGTCTGTTCAGTCCAGTTATTCTAAAAAACAAGATTCCCCCCCCACTGTTCTGTTGCTTCTATTTTTTCTTTGGCCAAACTCAAAAAGTACAAGTTTTGGGGCTTGTGTTTTGTTTTGTTGTGAAATGCTTATTTAAAACAAAAATAGTAGATTTTATCTTTTCCCACCATCTATTTTCCCATTTGGGATGGTTTGAGTTTTACAGGGTGATTGCATTGGTGCTTGTTCATTCAAACTTGTTCACATCTCTAATTTTCCATCAGACTTTGGAGACGTCAGTCTTGCGGCCTCAAGCTGAATCTACGCATTCATGCTAGCTGACCATGCAAAATGGGTAATTGTAATCCACAAACCTTGTTTGTGTATGCAATTACTCATTTTGTAGATGTAGATTTTGACTGGCTCACCTCCAATACCCACGCTAGAAATTTCGATTTTTTTTTCAAATTTTAAAAACTATTATATGATTTAAAAAGTCATGGTTAAAGGTTAATAAATTATTTTCTTGATGTACTTTGAATAGCTTATTTAGGTTAGCCTACATCTTATTTCCCTGTCACCTGTGTCCAAAATGCAGTCATTAAATCTTTGTAAGTATCTTTTTTTAACTGTGTTCAACGGGCCCGATCTGTAAGATCACTAAATAAGGAACAAAATATACTGCTGACAAGACACAATTGATGTATATGTTTTGTGTTTGTGTCATGATAAACAGCCTTATGACCAATAATGAAGAAGCAAGGAATTTCTTAATAAGTTAATTCCCCCTAGAAGTTGGTGGTTCCCTCCCTCAAACATCACATTCTACAGATTGTGTCATTTTACCCTCTGAATTAATCAAAACAATAGAAGCTACAGTTAAGTGTTCCCCATCAGGCATCTGCATGTGGTATCCAGAGTTCCTATTAATTTAAAGTCCTGTATTCCTGATTGACATGTAAAACTATCATAAATAAAAACATTGTTATAAATGCATAGCTCCAGTATGTGCATACATGATATTCTCAATCTCATTGCCTTACTAATAACTTTATATCTAACCATTTTATAGTGAGGACACTTCTCATGTGGCCTGGACCTCCAGGTCCCAGTCAAAGGCCTCTGAGACTTGAATGCAAGAGATGCTTCAGTGCAAAGATCCAGTAGCTCCCTAATATTTTGCTTGAGAAGTATTGCAGTACTGGTCCTAATGCTTAATTATACATATGTCACTGATTAATGCAATCTTGAAATAGCCGTTTAATATTATTTCTCTCTTATAGTAGAAAAGCTCTAAGAAGGCTGGAAACACCAAAATAAAAGGGAAGAATATGAGTATCCCAAATAATTCCGTTTTGACATAACTTTGCAACCAGGTTTCTAAGAAAACGAAATAGTGCCCTCTGGTGTTCTCTTTCTCATTTTCCCTCAGAGAAAAGTGATTTCCACAAAACAACAGTGGCTTTCATTTCACATCTGTAACCTCAGCCTTCAGAGTAATGTAGTCACGTATCTCTGTAGCCTAGGTATCAGACAAGCGATATGTCTTCCTTTATATTTCCTTTATATGACATAAGACATATAAAGCTTCCCTCTCTCCAGTTGAATCAAAACTGGGATTTTGTCCCTTAAAGCCCAGAAGTCTCTCCAGGGAGAGACTATTCATCACATCTTCCTGAAGTTGAGACAGGGTCACTGACAGAAGGGCAAATACACTGTGGCTTGACAGTGCTGTTTGTTTGCATGTGCATCCACCTTCTTTAAGGGTAAATATTCCTGGCAGGAAACACTTCACTATCACTACTTAGAGGAGATCCATACTTTGACATTGCACTGCACATTTTCCTAGTACTTTGCATATTATCTACCTTTGTCTTATAGTGCTGACTATGTCAGCTGAGTAACAAAGATACAAATTACTGGAGTGACAAGAATTACCATTTTTGGAGGAAAATAGCCAAATGTTAACAGAAAAACACAGTTAAAGATGTTATTATTTATTGGTCACTCTGGGGTTGACCCAAAATGTGTGACTTGTATTTCCAGTATCTGCCAGAACATAAGTAGGGTCACTGCATTAAGGTGTCTATGGGCAAGTCATAAATGACTAGTTATGACCAGAGTGTCCCATTGCTATTAGGAGAAATAGACTGACATTCTGTGGCTTGATTGACCTGGTCAACCATTTTCAAAATTAACAACATGATGGAAATTCTGACTGACAAATTCTAGAACTAATTTACCTTCTTTTTTATTAGACCAGCTGTGTGCTGTCACAGTGGATCTTTAAATAACCTGAATAAATCCAGTTTTTTGCTTTCTTACCTGTCAATGAGAGATTACCTTGGTCATGTCCTTTTCTCAGCTATGAGAAATCATAAATCCAAAGAGCTTAAGGGATAAAAAAACCCTGCAAATGTCTGAAAATGTTTCAGAACTTGCAGGTCTGTCCAGTACCATGTCACAGAGATCCCAACAAGTTATCATGGCTTCTGGTTTGCCTGAAATTTGGCTGAAGTGAGCTGGTGTCCAGTGGAGCCCACCACATAAGTATGTGTGGCCTCAAGGGCACAATGCTTAGTGCCCACTGGCCTTGTGGCAACTGAGGGCTTGTAAGGCCATAGCCTGTTAACATGTGATATCCTCACTAATAAAGAATTGAGCATGACCTGTGTCAGGACTGAAAATTAGTAACTTTCAGACAAATTCATGGAAGGGTCTGCTGCATAGCTTCCCAAAGGTCTCCACCTGTACTTTCCTCATTTGAATGACCATTGCTGTCTCACCACAGACATCTACCACCTCACTTCAGCGCCCTATCTCTCTGTTTCAGTCTCTGATTTTATTCTTTCAGGTTTTCCTTGGTTTGGCTTAAGCTGATGCCACACACTCCTATCATTGACATCTGCTGCCGTCTTGTCTGGAGGCTGCTGCTGGCCATCCTGTTGTGCTTCTTCCACAACTGACGATCCCAGCCCCTCTGGTAGGGGTCCAGGAAGCAGAAAGCAAACAAACAGGCCAACTTCAAAGCAGCCTTTGGCAGTCTGATCCCACCCCCAATTTCCCCTTCCCATCTGCTGACAATGAAAGAAGTTTCCTTCAGGGAAAGCAAGGGTAGCTGCACTCTCTGAGCCCCTGTTTTGTCTTCCTTCCTTTACTGTCAAGGAAAACAGAAGGAAAAGGACATTTTATTGGAAAACCAGGACCAAGGCTAGGACAACCCTAGGACACTCTATCAAAAATCATGGCACTTAAAATTCCTGCTTATCTGCTAATTGTGGCAACGTGAGGGCACCACAAATACAGCCTTATGAAAGGTGTCTGCCTGGTAGGATAACAGCTCTAAGAGGCCCCTGCCCCACCTTGTGGTTTGACCTGGCTGAGAGCTAGGAAACATCTTTTGCTCTAGGCTAGGGAATTCAACACACTCAAAAACATTTCCAGACACTGTGGCAAACCAACACAGAGTGTCCTACAACTCATGTTGAAGCTCATAAATGTTCCAGCATCCAAAACCCCTTGGAGGCAGGAAAGCGGCATGTTGGAAATGGCCCTTCAAATACTCACATTCCTGAGCTGTACATGAGGATATTTCTGGGCAGCACTACTCTTCCCAGGCCACAGCTGTGGTAGGAATTGTTTTAACAGTCTAACTGTCCATGTAGGTGACTGGGAGCATTTCACAGCTTGTTTCATTTGTTAATACAGAGGTGGCAAATGCCTTCTGGACCCCAGGTCTCCTGTTCACCTTGGCTTGGTACCCACTCAGGAACAGAATAAGCAAAACATCCAGTCACTACAGATGTTCTTATCTTTGTGAATTTCTTTTTGATAGAGTAGTCTGGTTTCATGTAACAATGCTATGTGTAATCACAGTGTTGTAGAAGTACATGTGCAGATATATTCTATTTCCCAGTCTCCAGGACAAGTCCTTCTGTCTGAGAGAGTTAGGATTGTTCAGCTTGAAGAAGAGAAGGTTCCAGGAAGACCTTTTAGTAGCCTTTGAGTATCTAAAGAGGGCCTACAAGAAAGCTGTAAAGTGACTTTTTACAAGGGCATATAGTGACAGGGCAAGGAGGAATGGCTTTCAAAGACTGTAGGTTTAGATTCGGTATTGTGAAGAAATTCTTTACTGTGAGAGTGGTGAGGCGCTGGAACAGGTTGCTCAGAGTGGTTGTGGATGCCCCAACCCTGGAAGTGCACAAGGCCAGGGTTGGCCTTAGGGAAACCTAGTCTTGTGAATGGTGTCCCTGTCCATGGCGGGGCAGAGGGGGTGGAATAAGATGATCTTCAAAGTACCTTCCAACCAAAACCATTCTATGATTCTGCAGTTCTTCAGGTTAAACAGAAATGGTTCTGGGAGATAGAGCTTATAAATACTCTTGGAGAAATTATTTCATGGTATGGAAAAGAAATAATACTCAATTTAATAGAAAGCAGTGAGAAAGAAGAAAGCAAAAGAATATAACAGATATCTTTGTGTTCTCCTTCCTGCTGCCCATATAATTTCTACATTTTGCTTTAAGCAACTGCTACTGTAAACACTGAGCTGCTATGCAAAACAGAACAGCCTGACTACACCACACCCTACTTTACTGGAAAAGGTGTAAGGCATGGCTGCGACTTTTAAGAGTGAAGAGGCATCCCCATGCAGCTTTTAGGATGCTCCTACTTATTAGGACTTTAATATATACTGTCTTAACTATTTGGTGGGCCTGTGCCTACCTACTTTGCATGGTGACTTAATGCTGCCTGTTTTGGAGCCACTGGGGATTGTTAGAGTCTATTTAAATTCTGTAGGAAGATATGTTCTGATTTAATTTCTATTATGTTGCTGTAGTCCTTATTAAGTGCTCAGATATTAAGCATTACAACCAAGTAGGTCCTCAGTGAATATAGCCTGCAACACGTAACAGAAGATTGGGGGGGGTGGGGGCAGGGGGCACAGTTTCTGATCTCATTTAATTTTTTGAATAGTACCAGTTCCTTTTAATTTAATGAGATTATAATCTGGCCTCCTGTCTTTTCATGGCCCTACCCTACTGCATATTGCAATTTTCACTCATTAGGCTTAAATAAACATCAACTTAATAAACTAGTTCTACTTTAAAAGAATAGCACTGATTTGCAACCCAGGTCATGGCTTAAATTTCTATGTACTTGGAATCTCACCAAGCCTTGGGAGCTATAGTTAAAACAAATTTAAAGAAAGAAAAAATTTCAAGAGCGAAAAAATGAGAGCTCCTGTAATGGAGCTCCTATAAAATATCCTGTGTTTTAGTGGTAGCTTTTCTCTCTAAACTGAATAAATGAATAAACCCACTCATTCTGTTAAGATTAAATGATATGGCACATTGTATTTTTAAGGCAGAGTTGCTGGGATCACATGCAAAAGTTTGGCTGTTGTTCCTTGGAAGAGAAAAATGCAACAATGTTTATGTAATAATCTCAGACATAGAGAGAGAGAGAGGACTTTTCACTCCTTAGATCTCTACTGTCAATCTTTTAGTAGATCAGCCTCTGTCAGTGGTACATCAAGCACCACATGAGATTTTCAAAACTCAAAGTGTTAATTTCAGGCCTGTGTCAACTTCACTGATATTTTTAGCTGCCAATGCTTCTTATAGACAGGCTGCAATCTCACATGGAAGCATAAGACAAAGCATGACAAACCCAGTTCAGCATGACTGAAGACCAAGTGTGTCAGAGAGAACAGGAACATGCATTTATTAGGTCTTCCAACACCACATTCTACACTTTACTCCCAGGGCTAATACCCATAGGAGACGGCTACTTTCTAGCTTCCTCATTTTCTAATTGATCTTGACAGCTTTCTAAAAGTTTTGGTTTTATCCCATTGTAGAAGGAACAAAACCAGTGTCTCAAAAAAATCATAAACATTTCTTTTTTAAATAGGATGCTTGTACAGGGCAGCTTCCAGAAATCAGCTTCAAGCGTGATACAAATCTATTTGATCAGTGTATGCCAATAAGAATTGTGGCTAGAGGCAAGGCTGGAAGTCAGGTAAAATGGGATTTCCCTGCAAATTTCTGTTAAGGCTGCAGGGGGTCAGTATGGTCCCCCCTAACATTTATATATTCTTCTTACACTAGTGTGCTTGAAGAAAGCAACAACAAACTAAACCCTATAACATACATGTCAGTATTTTATCTTTCAATAATTCAATGGGAAAGATAAAAACTGCAATACAAATGGACACAGAGTGGACTGTAATCCAAACATATTTTTTCTCTCTGGGGTTTTAATTCTCTAAATGAGCAGAGCTAGCTGGGCTCAGCTTAAAAATAAATAAACCCATTCTGCCATCTACCGGCTGTTCAATACCAAATTGGTGAAGATCTGGGTAATTATAAATGTGATAAAAATTAAGCAGAATGTACCCCAAAGTATTCACAAATTACACTAGTAATTAGTAAAATTAGTAATTAGTAATTAGTAAAAAGAAAAGAAGATACTCAGGATTGTTCTTAATGTGTCAACATATTTTGTTTTGCTACAACTTTAACAAAAAGAAAATCCAATCTTGTTTATTTCAGGTGCCACATGACATTTTTATTTAAGGAAAAGCTGGTTAAAAAATCAGTTTGGTTGCATTAAAATATTTAGGTCTGAAAAAAAGTTTTCTTACAATTCTTACAATTGTGTTGTTCAACTACCAAATTTCCAACCCCCTTTAATCATAAAACACTCTCCTCTCAATGTTCTCTAGATTTTATATCTGACTTCTACTATTTCTGGTTTATTTCTCAGGTTACTAGTGGTACTGTATTTTCCTTAACAGAAGTTTCTCTGCAACCATTGGGCAACCCATGACAACACTTTCTTAGCTCACTATCAGGAACAACGACACAATTATTTACTTTTAAGTAAAGACTAACTTTTCTATTTAAATTTTGCTAGACTTTTATTCAAGATGGATGCAAATCTCAGACAGGGTCACTGATTCAATTTGAAGCAGTTCTTGCTAACACTGTTCTCAAGACCACTTTGTAGTCTTGTTTCCTCGACAGCAAAGGCTTTTGCATTAGCCTGAAATAGTCTGGGAGATTTTTGGCAGTGTATGGTAGTATTTTTGCTGATGCAAACCAGCAAAGATGGCTTTGGTCCATGGTAGTTCTCTTTTCACAGACACACAAAACTTGTGGGTTGAGGGTCTGAGGTTTAATCTAATATTTACTCCTGAGTGTTTAGTGAAATCAAATCATGGATATATTGTAGCAATAATTTATTTTAAGATGCTAAACGTTAAGTTCCAAAAATTGCAGGCATCAATTTTGGATTTAAGATTGAACTATTTTGGCTCTTTTAACAACAAAGAGATCTTCTGATTCCTGTATAACCTATGACTCCTCTTTCATATAAGAAATAGATGGGACCACCCATCTTGCTGGCAGTGCTTTTATTCCAGAGCCCATGTAAGCATAACTGTCCCTATAAGAGTAGTGAGTAAGAGATTTAGTAGGACTGACTTACATTGGGTGAAATCCTATGCACCATGATTTTTCAGATTACCAGAGACTGTTTTCTGGATAAAACAGCAGCCATTTCCCCATAATTTTCTTTTGTGTAGGTGTATAAGGTTTTAGTAGTGGGGGGGCTACAGAGATGACTTCTGTAAGGAGCTGCTAGAAGACTCCCCAAGATGGACTTGTTGCCGGTCAAGGCCGAGGACATAAGCAACAGTGGTAGCATCTCTGCAATAACATAGGTGAGGAGCTGGGGAAGGGGGAAAGGCCCCTGCACAGGACCAACTCAGACAGAGAAGGGAGGAGTGATAATATGTGATAGAAAAAACTCTGCAGACACCCTGTTCAAGGAAGAAGAAGGGGGAGAAGATGCTCCAGGCACCAGAATTAAGACTCCCCTGCAGATCATAGTGCAGACCATGGTGAGGCAGGCTTTCTTCCTGCAGACCATGGAGGTTCACAGCAGAGCAGAGATCCACCTGCAGCACTGGAGAACCAAACGCCACAGCAGGTGGATGCCCAGAGGAGGTTGTGGCCCTATGGGAGCTTGTACTGGTTTGCTGGCAGGACTTGTGGCCCCTTCACAGACTGGTGCAGTCTGTGAAGAATTGCAGCCCATGGAAAAGTTCATGGAGGAGGAGACCCCACTCTGGAGTAGGGGAAGAGTGTGAGGAATCCTTCTGCCAAGGAGGGAGGAGTGACAGAGACAACCTATGATAAAATGACCCCCATTCCCCACTCCCTTGCACTTCCTGGTGGGAAGAGGCATAAAAAATTGGGAATGGAGTTGAGCCTGGGATGAAGTAAAGAGTGGGGGAAAGGTGTTTTTAAGGTTTGGGTTTATTTCTCATTATCCTACTCTGATTTAATTTGTAAAATATTAATTTTTTTCTCTAGTCTATTTTGCCCGTCATGGTAACTGGTGGGTGATCTCTGCCCACCCTTATCTTAATTCCACAAACCTTTCATTATGTTTTCAGTCCCCTGTCAGTTTAAGGTGGGGCCGTGATAGAGTGGCTTTGCTGGGCACCTATTAGCTAGATGGGGGTCAACCCTCTGCAGTAGGGAACATCCTGAATAGAGGGGAAAGAAATGGATTCCTCAATATCCTGCAGCTGTATGCAATGCAATGATCCATTAGACTGAGACTACAGGCAAAGGTCTCTTTTAACATATGCCTGGTATGCTAAAGGTCCTGGAGGACTTAGACTGGGATGTTCTGGGACTTGTTACACACAGTGTAGTTAACACTTGGCCCTCAGAGGATGCAGTCTGAAAGATTTCCTCTTGTCATGTGTCTCGTGTCTTCCCTCAACAAGGAACTTAGCACAGAATTCAGCCATGGCAAAACAAATATGAAAGTTCACCACAAGAAATGGTGAAGAGAAATTGCGTGCATGTGTGGGGAATGAAAACCTTTAAAGACTTCCAGCAGAAGCTAGTGCTGAAATGCAGGAACCCAAACTTCACTCCTTTGAAGCTGCATGTACAATTTCTTTCTTAATCCCTAGGACAGCTCTAACCTTGGTGGTTGAAGGTTATTCTACTATACTCAAATTCAGACTGGAAGTTGCCAAGGGAAGAAAAACACCATTTCATCAGATCTACATGTGGTATGGATTGACTCCCTTTATTTCCTCTGTTTACTAAAATATGCTAAACAGTGTCTGCCCACTGTCACTATACTTCCCACAAGCAGACCTTGATATGACCTCCTGGAGTACCCTATCACACAATTAGCCTTGAATCTGTCTTTCTAACTCTATAGTTTTATGATCAACAGATCTGGATAAGATAGCTTCAGGACAATGAGCCTGTTTCTGTGTTTTGTCTTTTACTATGAGGACTTCAGCATAAAACTTCAATACATTGTCATTTTCTCCTCTAACCTTTATCTGAAAAGGAAATCAGAGATTACAAGTTAACACATTAATAGTGAAAAAACAAACTTGTATCGAATCATCACACACAAAATAGAGAGCTGCAAGATGACATCTATTTAACCTGCATTACAATGTACATTAGTACAAGGAAAGTCAAGACCTTTCCAATATGCTGAGTGCCTTCACCTAAAACCGACAACTCCTGGGCAGATCCAGGCCACTTGCAGCTGCAGTTGGATCAACTAGGGTTTTAAACCCTGAGCCTAGACAGTGAGAAGAGGTGAAAAAGGAACTACAGCAATTTACAGAGATGGCAACATGTTTACAACAGCTGTTTTGGGAGCAGGCTGGGATACTTCAATTAGTCTCCAGCAAAGCTTTTGGGAATAGAGTAGAGAATGACAGCAATATACTAAGTCTGTCATCTGTGTTACTTTATTATGTCATGTGTGATCTCAAGGAAGGCTAAAATGCGAACCAGGGATGTTGAGCTTGATATAAGATACATTAACACAAATATTTCTCATATGACATGATTTGTACAGTTTTAAAACAACTTTGGGAATGGTGGAAAAGGCAAGCAGGGTAATTTAATCAGAGGAGAACATGACAAGCAATGAGTATGCACCAAGATTATAGAAAAGGGTAAGCCACAAAATCAGCCAAAAGAGAAAACTTCCTTTTTAATTACAGACTTACACATAACAGTGCACATACACTGTTACATTGATTTTTCCAACTGTTTCTAATTTGCTAACCAAAAACTTTAACTTTGCCTTTTCAGGAGTGAATTTATTTTCTTTTGCAAATTGATTCCATTTGAAATGTGAGTACGGGTAGCTTTGGAAAACACAGTGTAAGTTTTTCACTGATAAACAGGACAGCCAGAGCCCTTTCTGTAGTCCTATAGACAACTGGCAGAATTTGATTGTCTCCATATTGGTAAATAGTATCTGTCCAAACAAGGCTGGATGCATGAAAATGGATGTTGGAAATGGTCCATAGCCCGTATCAATCACCAGCTCTCTGGGAATCACTTCTTACGTTGACTCAGATCTGAGTAAAAGATTATGCTGTTAGTTCAAATACTGATAATCAGATTACCCAAGAGGCTTTCTGACATTATTTAACTACAATAGGCTGCATCCTCAGAATTCCCAAATCCATGAGCAATACTATTTTCTGAAACTTTTTGAGGTCTCCACTATCAAGTAAAGGATTAGAAATCCCAGGATTTTTATCCTCTGTTCTTTTTCCATGTGGTGAAGGCAGTGACCATGCAGCACTTCAGGAATCTCCCTTTTGACACAGTGTCTTTTAAACACTTCAGTATTCAAACAGTGACATTGATCCCATGTGGCTAATTTTCACAGAAAGGGCACTCATCATAAGCTTGAATGGAAATGGGCAATGATTGCATAATTGTATGAATCAGAGAAAAGTAACTGCAGAAGTCTTCTCAAGTATTAACCAAAGAACATGAATAGGAAGCATCCCTGCTCTTAGAAATAAGATTCATTACATAGTCACAACAGAATTATGAGACCTTTCCTGTGATGAATATTTGTCTGCATTAAGAACGTAGCATTCCGGTCAAAGTGTCCATGACAATGGATCTGATGCCTAAACTTATTTCCAGTCACCTTAAGTAATTAACCCATAAAAGCTACCTGACACACAAACTATCAATAGGGATGTATGTAACAGGCTTTCTGACATGTGACTGGCTGGGGAGACGGCTCAGCAGAGAAATCACGAAAATGAGACTGCATTATGTGTCAATGTTGTCTACATATTGCTCTAAAGACATACCTGGAGAAAGAGTCAAAACTTTATGTGCTTCCTAGAAGAGAATCTGGACTTTTCAATTCATAATCTAATAACGTCACACTGATTTCATCACAATATCATATATTCTTGAAACAGTTTCCAGGTCCTATTGGATCAAAAGTTATTGGTATTAGATATAATTAGCTACTTCTTTTTGGAAGTTGAGACAAAATAAATTGATAAAGAGATGAAGAAAAACAATAAAGAAATTAACTGAATATATTTAAGTGCAAGGGAAGCGTAGCCTGAGTTTGGAAAAAGGGTTTTATTTAGTTCTGAAGAATTTTTCTGCCAAATCAAATGAAAAGAGAGTTTATTTTGTCATCATTTGCAAGGAATTTTGCATCTTATTTCACCATTAGACAATTGTTTTTTTTCCTGGCTTACATTCGGGATTTGAGGAAGGACACACACAGCCTCCGCTGGTGGTGCTTTGTATTATAAAGTCTTCCTCAGACCCTTTATTTAGAAGTAACTTCCATCATCATCATCTTGTTATAAGTGCTTTCTAGTATCCACCATTACCAAGGCAGTAAGTTCAAGCTGGGGAACATTTGAGAGCTACTTGACCTGTGTAGTGAATATAAAGAACCATCTCTAACAGTGGACAGAAAGATGTGGGTTTTAATATGAGCCCCTCAGAAACCCATGCTACTTTCACTTCTATGAAATGCCTAAAATAGTGGTCCTCTGACAGTTCACTGAAGAGCTTGAAATATGAAGCAAGGTTTTGTGGTTACTAAAGAGAGAAAAAGCTGTTTCTCAACTAAATGCCTTCATTACTTTTTAAAAATCTTTGTGCCTGGCTTGTTAACTCGCCAACATCTGGAAGAAAATTCTAATGTATGTAACTGGACAAACAGAATATTTTGCCTGGCAATTCAGATTGTCTCCCAACACTTTATAAACACTTTAAACGTAGTAAGTGAACACATGTACCACGTCTCCCTTAAACCCTGCCTGGTATAACACAACATATATCCTGATATGACACTTTAGTTTTGTATTTTGAGAGAGATAAAAATAGGTTGTCAAACCTATGTATAATTTATTTTTTGAACGTAAAGCATGTCCACTAGATGGTGCCAGAAGTCCACAGTAGTGGCCTCCACGGGTCCTACACGGGCATTTAGGTTGATCAGCAGTGCTGGAGTGAGCTTCTCCTTACTATACAAGCTCGAGCATACATACTCCTTCAAGGTTATGATACCAAATTTTGAAAAAAAAAATGAACGATATAAAAAAAATTTACAAACTAGAAGAAGAAAGTTATCAAAATCACAGACACTGCCCTGAAATAGGCAGGTTGAGTAGGACAAGCAGGACTGAGCCTCAATATGTGACATGCTACTATGATATATAAGTGAAATATGTATATATATCATTTATAAGTGTGGCACAGAAGTTAACATTAACCCATTCAATTTTTGTTTTGACTATTACAGTCATCTGCATATTTTCAAGTTAATACAATAGTGGGTTTTTTTTCTACTTAGTCTTTTTCAGATTATTATTTCTACTTCCAGGGCCTGATACATTTTTTTTTTTTTTCCAGTTCCTTTAGTGTAAAACTGAAATGATTCCATTCAACTTAATGGAGGTGGAATTGATGTGTCCCAGAATGAGATCAGATTCGGGACCCAGCTGCCAAATCTTTCACTGAAAATTGCTGACCAAGAAGAAAAACTAACCATGAACTACTGATAAGCATGGTTGCTCTCAAACCTTTTAAATCAAGTCCTCCCCTCTGCACTGTGTTCTTTTCTATGAAGCGGATGAAACACTTCAAGAGGACTTCTGCAGTCTCCTCTCCTCTTTCAACCCTCCTACCAAAGTCTGAAGAGAGATGTTTGTTTTCAACCTATCCAGAGCAACTAAATATCTCTATGGACACAATTAAGATAGTGTTTCCCCCATCAAGTACATATGCTTGCTTGACAAGGACAGATTGAGTGCATGAAAACTCCACAGCTGTGTGTGTTAAAAAGCAACCTTAGACAGCCTTCTTCACTGCAGGGTACTTGTGTTCTGAACTCCCAGACTGAGAAGCTGGTATTTTACTTACCAAGAAATTAAAGTATTAAGAAAACTTATTTTCCACTGTTATTCGACCAACAAGAGACTGGACCATTGTTCAAATACATCACCCAAATTATTTTCTTCTCTCAGACTTCATAGTGTAAGACATATATAATTGTAAAAATTTCCTTATTTCAGTTCGTCCACCAAAGCACTAAATACATGCACCCTTCCTGCTCCAGCTGTAATGGCTGAAGACATTATTATATTGTTAATAGCCCAATGTCAGCTGCACAGCATCACTTGAAATCACCATACCTGCAAATCTGCTGATCAAGCAACAAGTGTGATGACTCTCTGATCTACTTCAGTCCAAATAAACTGACAGAGACACTATATTGAAGGTCTCTTACCATAATATATCCTGTCTCAGGGAGTCTGCCAGAAGACAAAGTAAGCTCCCTGGAAGCCCTTCATCTTCCTGTGTTGTTGAATAGGTTTGAACCTACTGCATTCCTACTGTCTCTCTTCAGACGCGAGAATTTTTGGGTATGAAAGAATGAAATTTTGCCCAAATGAGCTCTGCTGCACATATCTGTGGGAGGAAGTGCACTATGTCCATTGTCATAAGAAAAAATAACTTCAGCAGTTTTGGCTTATTTTCACTGGAAAAATCTGGTGAACACTTATAAGAGTTCATTTATTTAAAGAGCAGAAGAAATGGCAGAGGTCCTAATGAGCAGTTTAAAGTAGTCTGACAGTGCAGCTTCACAGTTGCAACTAGAAAAGGACATGAGTCAGGAGAGATGGAACTTGCAAAGGCCATTGGACAAGTACAAGGTTAATTTGAGGGAGAAACCCCCAAAAATTGTATTATTATTTAAAAAAAGAGGCAGCATGTATTAGTCCTGCACTTAGTGGTGAGGTAAAAAAAAAAAAAAAAGCGCCTTCATTATTTTGCTGAGGTTTCAGAGTTCAGAGTAGATGTTTTATTTTTGTGGTTGTTCCCGAACTCATACTACAGGCAAAAGAATCAGGTTTCCCCTTTCTCAGGAACGGCCAAGGAAGGGTTTCCAAAGACTTAACAAAACTGAAGTCACTTGGCCACCATGTGTTAGTTCAGACTGCCAAAAAAAAAATCCTTTTTCAGTGAAGAAGAATAACTTCAAAGTTTGGATTAAGCAGGGAGTAGACTTTCTCTAGTTTGAGAGAAAAAGGCCCCTAAGATCATTAGTTGTCCTATAGAAGTCATTATCATATATTTCATGAATAATTTAATTTAGGGATTATGATTGATTGAAACTGATTTATTAGCAGAGTTAGTAGCGAGCTTCTGCCTCTTATTTGTTCTGAAAATAAATAACAATAATATCTTAAAAAACTCTTTCCCTTCTGAATACTGAAATGTTCAGGTGCACCAGTGGAATGACTGTGTGCTCTGCAGGAAAAATTCTGTATCTAAACATGTCTAACTTGGAAGCATAATGTCAACCTCTGGCATTTATGATGTTCTTATTTGAGCATTTTTATATACTTCATGCTGCATGTGACATTACCCAGATAATTGAAAAATACTGTCATGTGTTACTACATCCTAAAATACCTTCCAAATAACAATATGACAACTTTTACAGTAAAAATTAAGCAGGTACTAAAACTACAGAGAACTTTAATCAGGTTCACTCAGTCCTGTATTTCTATGCTATTTTACATGGGATTTTCTTTTTTTTTCATAATGGATTATATTAGTAATTTGGCACACAGAACAAAAACAATCAAAACTTTTCTTCAGCCTTTGAAGGTTATGCTTTCCCCCATGTTAAGCATTTCCAAAAAGAAACGGAACAGCAGCTTACAATTACTGGCATTGAAAACTGAACTCTTCCAGGACATAAGATACAGAAAATACTGTAATACCTTGAAGGAATGTCCTGCAAACATTGTGGGAATGACTTCACCCGTTTGAGGACATGGCATATTTGGCTTTTATCTGTTGATGACAAGACTGTATATGAGTAAAAATCTGAGTTGCTCTGTCCCTGCTCTCTTATAACCTCATCAATTTGTTTCTCTATGAATGTGCTCCTATAAACAGAAATTAAAAAAAATTTTTGACCACATCTTTAGACCAACCAAGAGGTTCAAAATGGGAATTAGATTGGTTAGAGAATTGGGAGAAAAGATCATTCTTCAGCTCCCACCTACTGGAGCACATTTTCAAATTAATGCTGAGCAGAAGCCTGAGGGGAGCAAAAGGACTATTGGCTGATGTAAGGACCCTA
Source organism: Pachyramphus minor (assembly GCA_013397135.1). Lineage (NCBI taxonomy): Eukaryota > Metazoa > Chordata > Aves > Passeriformes > Tyrannidae > Pachyramphus > Pachyramphus minor. Next base: position 310,655 of record VYXB01006843.1, read on the forward strand.
GCCCATCTCTTGCTGCAACTAAAAGACACTCTAAACTTTTCCCCACCCTGACCGTAGCTCACAACCACTTGCCTCATGTTGATCCTTGGCACAATCTCACCCTTCAGAGAACTGTTGCAGGGAGCAACTCAGAGAAATGTTGTCCTTTCTACTCATATAGAAAGGGTCCCTGCACAGCCAGAGAACTGTGGGTGCATCCTAAGGGAGATGAGAGGACAGATGATGGGGCGGGTTGTCAGAATGAGCTTGCTAACAAATAAGCATGTGGGTTGGTGTAGCTCAGCCTTCCAACAGCACCCAGAAACGTAGAAGAGCAAGAGTTGAGACTGTGCACTTAATTTTCTACAGTCACTGTGGAATAAATCCAAATCTTGTCCCCTGTAAATCCTATGGTTTCAATCATTAAAGCCTTTATAATCAGTCAACTTCTTACTCTGGAAGAGCTGTGCTTGTAAGTCTTGGGACTTTGGAGCATGTAAGAGACTTTCATTTTAAAAGAGCTAAATCACAGTGCTGACTTCCATAGCTCCTGCTTCTGATCTCAGGAGGTTGTTTTTCATTTCAAGAGTATTTCAGTGTTACATACAAACACACACTTAACAGAAAATTAAGGGAAGTTTAGTGAGTCCTTAAGGGGTGAAGAAAGATAGTTCTCAAAATTTCTAGAGCTAGATTTTGATTAAAGCTCCACAAAGCTTTCCAGAATAAGTTCAAACTGAGTTCAAGAACAATTTTTTCATAATAATTACTATGAATGCTTTTGGAGATAGTGAAATTACAACTAGATCTAGACACTAGGTCAGCATATTATTCCTTAGTGAAATCTTGATGAAAAAAGGAATTTAGAGGGTCTTTAGAAATCCTCAACAGAGAGTCAAAGTGACCTGTGTAATTTTTGTTTGTGAGACGGAAAACAAATTGAGACCAGAACAGACCACATGTGAGTGGAAATGATATTTTTCTGTTTTTATTGATGTTGAAATTCAGAATCCCTAGTGATCAAAATAGATTGTGAGTTTGATGATTAAACAGGAGTTCAAGTCCTTTGTGGAAAAAAGTTTTAATAAAAAAGGAGTAAGATAAAGGCTGAGCATTAACTCAGATCAGCCTTGAAAAATGTAACGGCTAGAAAGGTTTCGCTTCTACAGTATTTTCCAAAATTTTGAAAGCCTGAACTTTGGAACTGTTCAAGGTGAATCAAGGAAAGGCTTTGAAGTGAGAAGGGTAAAGATGAAATCTACACTGAGATCACTACCTGAAGCCATCTGAATAATACTGTACATCTCTGTGGACTTTTGAGTTCCGTCTCTTCTTTATGGGAAAGAAGATGAATTTATAGACAAAATGATTTATGATTTAAGGAGCTTGTGAAATTAAAATCGTTGCATGCTGATGAGGAATTATGGTAGTTCTCACACAGTAGAAGAAAAAGAGAAGTTGAGAGGAAAAGACAGGGAACTATCAAATTCCCTAAGATGACATTAAGCAAACCAGAGAAAATCCATGTGTGAGGTCAGAATTTTGACATGGATACTGAAGGTAGGATGCAGAGAGCTTCAGAGCTCAGGATGCTAGCTTTGTGAATCCCACTCTTAGGCTCCATGCTATCCCTCTCAAACACAGAGGGACGGCTTGTCACCTAGTTCAGGGCTGTGTGTTTTTCCCTGGATGGATAGACACCGGAAGGTTAATTATTAAAGTACCTTTTTTTTCCTTTGTTCTACATCTCTTCTTGACTGAAACAGCCTCAGGAAATGCTCTTTTCTGCATCTGAGCCATTTTTGCATAGTTGTGCAGAGAAGAATAATGTTAAGAAGCTGTTTCATGCATCCTTGCCTAATATTTTCTTAAATTTATGTGATTGCCAAGTGGTTTCCATTCTAATTTTCTGTTCTATGTCCTCCAGTAGGCCTCAGCTTGGACTTCAGTTTCGACTTAATATACTTTATTTTTTGTTTTATATAGACCTTCCAAGATGGATTCATAGCAAATTATAGGAGACTATATGTCTCCTTCTCAAAACAGTGTTCACTGAGGAATATAAATGATTATTAATGTTTACTTATGGAAAAAGAGCAGAATGTGGGAAACTGGTTTGCTCACAGAAACCTGCTATAGCTTCATTATTCTATTTCACTTGTTCAATTTTTTTGGCAAATACTTCAGATGTGAGTAATGATCAGCATATGTTACCAACTGATGAAAAATAATCAAATCCTAAATACTTACACTTCCCCTAAGACCTTGCAAATGCAAGTGTACTGCATTTTGGATCAAGAAGAACTACACATCATGAGACATAAATTCTTTGAACATGTTGTTCTAGAGACATCCTATGAAGAGTGCACTGTATAACCTGATACTTGATAATGATTTGATTGGTGCAGCCTCCCCCTTGAATACTGTATGCAGTTTTGGGCACCTCAAATAAGGACATCGGACTAATAGAGTGTCCAGAGGAGTGTGACCAAGACAGTGGAAGGACTCAAGGGCCTGCCAGACTAAGGGGGAGTGAATAAGGTCACTTAGTTTGCTCAGCTTGAAGAAGAGAAAGCTGAGGGGTGAATTCATGGTAGTTTACAACTTCCTCAAGGACAACAGCAGCGAAGTGGTGATCTCCTGTCTCTGGTGTCCAGTCATAGGACACGAGAAAATGGAATGAATCTGCATCAGGGGAAGTTCAGATTTAACATTAAGAAAAGGTGCTTCACTGAGAGGGTGATTGATCACTGGAACAGACTCCCCAGAAGAGTGGCAACAACACCAAGCTTGCCAGAATTCTAGGAGTGTCTGAACAATGCTGTTAGTGATATGATTTAATCTTAGGTATTCCTGTGAGAAGTAGTGAGTTGGATTTGATGACGGGTCCTTTCTAACTTGAGATATTCTATGATTCTCTGATTCTAATTAACATCTTAATTTAATACCTCAGTTGTATACAAATTTTGTTATCAACAACTTTTCTCTGGTATTTTTTAAATAAGGTAATTATTTTGTCAAAGAACACACCTTTTGCTTACTGAAGATCTTTTGTGAGCAACTATATTATTAGGAAATGCAAAAGCCTTAGGTCCAGAAATGAAGCTGTTCATTACATAAAAGGTATGCAGCACTCAGTTCCAACTTGCCTCAACTTAGAAGCAATCCTTCTAAGCCACAGCCATTGAAAAGAGTAAGAAGCCATAAAAGATCAGTAAATAACAGCCCATTTGTGCATCCTGATTTACCTTTTCCCATTACACAAAAATAAGAGGAAATTTGGTAACAGAACAATTCAACAGAAATAACTGCAAATATTTTTCATTAAACTCTTCAATAAATATGATTTATGGCATTCACTGCTACTCAGTGTACTGGTTTTTGCCTCAAGCATATTTTTTTGAGACTGTTGGCTATATATCCAAATAACAGTTCAAGAACCTTTTCATTTTTGCAATGGAATTAGAAAAGCAACTAATCCTCATGCATCAGAAGACAACCTAAAATCAGTGACTGAAATCAGGAAAATCTTTTCATCAAGGCTCTATATAACACCATCTCTTCCAGTCAGTTATATAACCCAACCCAGGGCAAGCAGAAAACCCTGGGAACCTTTACTCAAAAACACACATGCTCCACCTGTTTTGAAAATCAGTTTGTTGAAACAGTCATTTCATCAAGAACTTGCTGCGATAATAGGACTAACATCTGCAGAGCATATAAGTGTCATTTACCTTTCTTCAGGACAAAAATATTAAAGAATCATGCCATTGCAAAATATAGTTCAACAGCAAAGAAATTATCACATTTCTCATCACCTGTGGTGTTATTTTCTCAGATATTTGCAATTATTCACTGTAATCATTCAGTTTTGAATTGAAACCAATTCCTTTTGAATGGCACAAAAGAAAGCAATGAACAAATTGTACTGGTATTGAGTCAAGGGTAAAAAATAGAAATTTTTTTAATCACTTTCCATTAGGGCTATACTGAATTTATCCACCTCTGGTACGTCAGTTCAGTTAATTTGCCAAACTTTTAATTTGCCACCCTTAAAATTTACTATTATGCCACCGTTATTCTAACCCCAACCCACTCCTCTCCCAAGGTAAAGTTGTTTCAGAAAATAATGGCAAATTTTTCCTACTGTTGTAACTCATAGGAATCTCCCACACAGAAAGTTTCCTTTTTTCTGTCTGAGATCGATATTCAGTTGTGAAGATATCACACAGTAGATAAAATTAACTTAGCCATTGTTACCAGAATCTTGCTCTCTCTGTTAGGATAGTAGGTTTAGTCAGACTTCTTTTCAGTATCTGGACATTCTCACAATTCCTTTTCCTTTAGGAGACTAATCTTGAGTTCTCTTCTGCCTTTTTGAAGGATATCTTTGTCCTTTTTTGACAAACTTATGCACTTCAATAATTGAATTACTGAAGTCTTTTACAAGGAAAAATATGTTAAATTTTCTCTCTCTCAAGTATCTCTCTTGATTGCCTAGGCACAGTATTTTATGGATAAGTATGGAAAGACTTCCTATGAACAGTAACTTAGCTGTTCTCTTTCCTCCCATTATACTAATTTCTCATTCAACTCTCTATCCAGTATTTAGATTTTAGTCCTTCAGTAATGAGCAGAAGACTCTAACTTATCAATCACTCTTGTTAGTGCAGATGATCTTGATGATTCACGCTGTGCTGCAATCAAGTTTCAAAGACATGAGTTTGTAGGATGAAAAATAGAGGGTTATTGCACTCCAGCTATTATGATGTTCAAATACATTATTATCAAACTTAGCCAGTCTCCAGAGTCCAAGATGAATGTAGTTATGCAGTTTATTTTTCTCTTTCATTTAACTTAGAGGACTGGTTAAACTGATTATTAATGAGAACCCATGTATGGTCAACTTTAGGACAGATTCAGAGGCAGCTAAGTGAGATTATTAAGAGCCTGTCTCTCTTCATTGACTTAGAGGTCCCCTTGAGAACATTTTTTTCTCACTTAACTTAAGTTGCCCTTTATCAGCAAATTCCTTGGGTTGTTTTCATTTGTTTGTTTGGTTGGTTTTGTCAGAAATGTTTTTGATGTAACAGCTTCAATTAATTTTCCTCTTTCTGCTTGCTGCATACACAACCATAAACATTTTGAAAACATGCTATGTCCTTTTGTAAGATATTGGTTTTTTTTTCATATTTCTGGTAGAGGATTTTCAAGTCTATCTAGATTTCAAAGGATTACTAGGTAGAAGCATTTCCTTTATAGAGATTCTTCTCCTTGTTCATCAATACTTTTCTTGATGGCTAAGACATTACTGTTTTCAGACTTCGACCTTTGAACAGAAGAATTAAATAAAATATAGTTTGTCAGACATCAAGTTTTTGTATCTCTGTGCCTTAAGTGACCACTCACTTTGTCTTGTGAATAAACTCTAATTCCTAATAATTCTAGAAATTAGTCTTCTATCCATGTTACCCTACAATTTGTATGATATATGAGCATTTTAATTACCTACTGAATGACAATGCCAAAGAAAAAATGAGAAAATTGAAGGCTCAATGACTGATTGTGTACAACGACCACTCATTTACTCAATGACTACTCATTTACACTAGTAAATTACTACTGGTTTGTAGTCTCTAATCTGTAATGGTCTTCACTGGACATATGGTTTACACAGGATTACTGGAGCTGAATTCAGTTCCTTGCTAAACTTTGTGTTTGTTTCCTTTCTGACTTTTTTTACATGACAAAATGTTCTTCCTACAACACCTTGATATGGTAGCCAGTGAGATTTCCTGGGTATCCTGATGAGACTCTATATTTTCTGTCTTCAAGAAGTAAACAAGATTTCATAGAATCATAGAATGGTCTGGGTTGGAAGGGACCTGCAAAGATCATCCAGTCCAATCCCCCTGTTATGGGCAGAGACATCTTTCACTACATCAGGTTGCTCAGAGCTCCAGCCAACTTGACATTGAATCCTTCCAATGACGGAAGACCCAGAACTTCTCTATCTGTTTCAGTGCCTCACTATTCTCGTTGTAAAAAAAAAATCCTTCCTTATGTTCAATCTAAACCGATCCTCATTGAGTTTAAAACCATTTCCCCTTGTTCTGTCACTACAGAACCTTCACAAAAAGTTTCTCTCCATCTTTCTTATGAGCCCCCTTTATACAGACAAAGACTGCAATAAGACCTTTCTGGACTCTTTTTTTTCCAGGTTGAACAATCACAATCCTCTCAGCCTTTTTTCATAGGAAATGTGTTCCAGCACTCAGACAATTTTTGTGGTCCTTCTCAGGATCCACTCTAACACATCTAGGTCTTTCTTCTGGTGGAGACTCCTGAGCCGGACTCAGTACTCCAGGTGGGGTCTCACATGACAACTTAGGTGGTTTAAATTTTCCTTTAAACACAGATTTGCATGCCCAAACTTATTTTTCTGCAACAGTATTAAAAGCTGTCTTAAATTGATTCAGAAATAAATTAAATAGGAAGATGAGTGAGTAGAAAAACGAAAATAGACCCTCTGCCATTTTGTCAAAATTTGCAGGCTACAGTCTTCGTATATCACCTTACTCATTCTTTTAGTAGGACAGCTTTGCTGAATAAGGTATTCTTTACTGTGCTTGAGTGAATGTGTAATGAACTTTAAAATCCAATCTTTTTGCTGTGCAAGCTTCCTTTATCCTTCCATAGGATAAAGGCCATCTTTATCCTATGAATCTTTTTAATTTCTCAGATTTAAAACTTAGTTCTCTAAAAAAAAAAAAAAATCTTCTGCCAATATGTATCTCTTAAATGAAAAACTAAATTAGTATTTGATTTTTGATAAAATAGTAAAAACAAAAATGCCTCTAAAATAAAATACTTCCTCTTTGATATATAGTCTGGGTTAAATATGAATCTAGATCCAAAGTTCATAGAAATATATTGAATCATGTTAATTGGAATGCTTGGGGTTTGGATTGGGCACTGCGAAAGCCTGGAATGGTTTAACTGAAGACTGCCTAACATAGAACTGAAATAGATCTCCATTCTAATATTTTGAAAAAATCATAAATGTCTTAATAAATGCTGATCTTTCTTGGCATATAATTCACTTTTTGAACACACAAGCACTGCAGGTTCAGTGATTTTGACAGTACAGATACACAGTGCATTGTACAAGATAGAATTAGTAGTTTCAATCAAGATCTATTTCAAACCTAAGCAGCCAGTAGAGGTTGCTATTTCAAAACACAAGCATGGATTAGTTACACTAAGGATTTGAAAAGCAGATGTGAGATTCTAAACAAATATATTAAGGTAAATGTGACTTAGTTTGTTAAGACAACAATTAGATAAACAGCAAAAGCCTGCAAACTTTTCAGTACATGGACACAAATATATATAAAATATATAAAATATACACATAATATATATAAAATATATGTAAGCATATATTTCATATACGTATACCAGCTAAATCCCCTCAAAGTGATCTTAAAGTTCCCATTCACTGCAGTGAATTATTCTGACTGGTTGTCATTCTCCTGCTGTGGGTAAGAGATCGCTCAAATCACATTCCATAAGGAAAGTCATGAAAGAGATACGTCAACAGCTTAAAAATTAGTTTTTCTGGCAGAAATTGGTATGTTTTTTGGCCTGTCAATTGGTAATGATTTTTCATGAACAGCAATAAACACTCCCCACCACTGTCTGAGGCAGTGAGGACTAGAAGTGCCTTTTCCATGTAGGCTTTCCTGCTTTATATTCTACAGATGTGTCATTAAAAATCTTAAGAGTAGCTATAGACTTTGGCACTAATTTCTGCAGCCACATGATCTGTCATTTATTACTTTACTTTTTTACATTTACATTGATTTATGACATTACTTTTTCCACACATTTCATCTGAATTCTTATGGCTTTTTCTGTGACAGTATGCATGAATAGTACTTTGTCATATGGCCTTGTAGTGAAAAAGAGCTGTTTTCTGTGAACAAGTATACATTTGCTTTATTTAAGAATGTGAAAGTATCTAGTGAATTAATGGAGCAATTTCTGTTCCTTGAATGAAGTAATATGAGAGAGAACCATGAACTTAAGATGTAAATTCTAAATGTAAATTCTATCATCACTTCACATGAGATGCCAATTTTATAACTACTTCTATATGAATCCTAGAAGCCTAAACACCAAGGTAGGTGGACTAGGATGTCTACTTTTAAGTGACAGAACAGACAACTCAGAAACTCAATGGAAATAGGACAATTAATAGAGCACTGTAACACCAGAGTGTAAATGACAAAACAGTAATAACCAAGATTTTGCCAGAGAAGGAATAATATTGTAGTTCAACACAGCTTAAAGTCATTAAAAGTTAGCCTTGTCAGCAGACAACACGGAATCTTTACATCCATATCTACATAATTAGGGAAATTATAGTGGTAAACAAAACTATGAGAAATTTAAAAAAAAAGGAAAAAAGAAAAAGAAAAAAAAAATCTGAACTTGTTTACCAATGAAGAAAATAAAAACAAACCCAAAAAACAGAAATGCAGCAAAACCCTTGGCAAGTTCAACATAAAACTCTATGAAGTTATGCCAAAAAAATGAAAAAAATTCTGAGGAAAAATTTACTAAAGGCAAAAAAATTACAGTATTTTTTTCTTAAACACAGAAGAAAAAGCATCTTGCTACAGAGTCATAAGGTCCCGCAAATGATTGAGATGTCGGTAAAAGATTAATAAATGGTAAGACCATTTGAGGAAAAATAGCTAAGTTATTGTTATTACTTATGGTGAAGCAATTTAGAGACATTCCTACACTGAAGTCTTCTTTTAACAAAGTGACCAGGAGGAACTACTTGAAATTACAATGTCAGTAGAATGGTCTTTCAAAAAAGTCAATTAAGTAAATGGTAATAACTATTGAAGACTGGAGTTTGAGAAATAAGGGAAGTATGAATGAATACGTTCGACTTTTTAACTGGAGGAAGGAAGACCCTTTGTATAAATGGTTTTAGAGAATGACAGAGCCGTAAACTGACTTGCATACCAATAAGCAAATGCAAAATAAAGTTTATGTTAATATACAGATAGATATATATAGACCTGAAGGGAAAGAATCAACATATCTCATGGAAGGTAATTTTGTTTCAGTGTCTATTAGAACTCTGAATAATTATCATGAAGGGTAACCAGTTTGAAAAATGCACCTGTGATTTTGGAATAATTTTTGATCTTCACAAGTCTTAAAACCTGAGTCAAACTGTGTGGAGATGAATCCCAAAGATCTGACTGAGTTGAACTGGTTTTATTTCACATGTGTTCTCATCTAATGGATGAGGTGAAAAAAGGAAAAAAAAAATAAAAAAGAAAAGGTCTTGTTCTAACCTGGCAAGCATAGTTTTTTCTTGCAATTTATACCAGAAAGGAAAAAAAAAAAGATATTGTGATGCACAAGAAGATCTGATTTTGGATTTATAATTAATGAAAAGAAGGAGAAGGTATAGAGAAATCACTAATTTTCCCAATGGAGATGTTTTATATGTATAATGTTATAGGAAATCGGTGAGACTTGTATTGTTGGACATGCTAATAAATAATCAGGAAAAGGAGATGCATAGTAATGTTTTACTGATATTAATCAACAATATTTTGCTGATAACACACAGCACCAGGAAGAGTCCACAAAAAATATGGAAGAAAAATTATCCAAGGGCTTGTCGCACAGAAGTTGCAGCCACAAACTACAGCTGAAGAAATTCCTAAAAACTAGTCAGCTACAGTGCCACTGTTTTAAAACTCGTGCTTTTCTTGCATGTGGCTTTAGAATAATTTATCAGTTGACTGTCATTCGACAGGGGATACTGTACTAGCTGGGCAGGTGGTCTGCCTTAGGACCTTGGCTGTTATTCCTGTGTTCTGCAGAAAGGACAGATTTCCAGAAGAGAAAGACACATTAGCATCTTCTCACAAACTAAAATCCACCTGCATGGTCACTAAAGTGAGATGATGTTCCCATAAGGTCATTGCATAACTGAGAAAACAATTCTGTAGTCTTTTTGAAATTGTTTGCTCTTTAGGAATTGTGAACACAAATACAAGATCTGCAGAACTCAGGATTGAAGCTGATATATTGTAAATGCTGATTTACTTTTGCTGCTCTAAGAGTAATCACTATTCATGACATTTGTGGGTTTTAGACTCTCCTTCCTTGCCTCAAGAGGACAATGGATAGTTGGTCATACTTGCATATCAGTTTTAATAATGTTTTAAGGTGAACATAACAGTATTTGGGAAGTCTGTGCAGCCTGAAAGACACTGTCCTGCTTGTCTTGAGGAAATTTCTAATACTAACAAACCAAGAAACACACTGTTAACCCTTTAGAATTTGTGAAATATACCTTGTCTCATTTGATTTACTGGCATCTCCCCTAACTTTAATAGCTGCAGATGTTCCTGTGTTCCATTATCATTTTTTTCTGACTGATGAGATTTTAAAGACTGAAATAGCAGCTTCAAGGATTTGATGTATTGCTACAAGTGCTGAAAAGAACTGTTTATTTTAAAATAATATAAATCAGAAGCTTTATTAAATTATCACTCTGTTGACAAATTCTGTTTTAGGTAAAATTATCTAAATGTGTTTGATCTTCACAGTTTCAAGGTGAAGAATTCAGATCGTTTGAATTGTCTGAGATTCTGATAACAAGAAAATATCTTTTTGGGTCACTTTTGCAGGAAGGTAACATTAAATAGTGTTCTGACTCACTCTTCCCTTCTGTCAGTAGCTAGTCACATCTTGACAGTTTGGTCAATTTGATTTCAATGACAGGCTGTTCTCTCCCCCTGTGAAGGTGCAATGAAGGGTGATATGGGGCTTTCAGGGTGCTCTTTGTCTCTCCACCACCCCTGTCTATAGGAGATTTCCCTCATGGCACCCAATTGCCTTGTGCCATCTGTGGCTCCCCCCAGCTCTTTTCCTTCATATATGAACGGAGCATGAGTAAAATTAAAGTGTTTAAAACGTGAATATACCGATATAGTGAAATGTTTGTTGCATAACACTTTTTCTAAATCTGTAGGCTGGATTCTAACATTCAGACCATATATTCTCATATAGTTTCAACACCCATTGAGATACAAAATGATTGCTGTTGATATTAAAAATTTAATGGATGTGTTGTGGAATGCCTAACAGACTTGCCTTAGGGAACAATGACAGCCAACTCACAGTTCACCATCAAGCACAGCTTTTGTTCTAGTCCTTTAGCAACCAAAAAGGAGTTTATTTTTCCTTACTGCATTTTACTCACAGAGCAGAAATATTTTCTGAATCTCAACAAAGAAAGAAAATGGTGTTTCGAAGCAGTGGTGCAGGTAAGAAAACATAGAAGTTTACATTTGATAAAAATCCAAATTTTGCTGCTCAGATCTTCAAATCAAAGGCACTGAATTGACATTCTTTGAATTTCAAAAGTATTTTTTTCCTGAGCTTCTATGTGATTTTCATGCTCTATGTGTACTTCCTCATTGGAGATATATATATATATATAAAATATATACATAGAAATACTAGTGTAACTGAGATTTGCCTTCTCTTGAATTAATTTGAACCAACTGTGCTGCCTTGAAAGTATCCAACTGACATCGCTTGGCTATGCCATAGAACAACAATATAAGGAATATCAAGCTATTTGAGAGCGTCCAAAGGAGGGCAATGAAAATGATGAAGGGCCTTGAGGGGAAGCTGTATGAGGAGCAGCTGAGGTCACTTGGTCTATTCATCCTGCAGAAGAGGTGACTGAGTAGAGACCTCATTGCAGTTACAACTTCCTTGTGAGGGGAAGAGGAGGGGCAGACACTGATCTCTTCCATGTGGTGAACAGAAACAGGACCTGAGGGGATGGCCTGAAGTTGTGTCAGGGGAGGTTTAGGTTGGATATTAGAAAAAGATTCTTCACCCAGAGGGTGGTTGGGCACTGGAACAGACTCCCCAGGGAAGTGGTCACAGGACCAAGCCTAACACAACTCAAGAAGTGTTTGGATGATACTCTCGGGCACATGGTGTGACTCTTGGGGATGGTCCCAAACAGGGTCAGGAGCTGGACTCAATGATCCTTGTGGGTCCTTTCCAACTTGGCATATTCTATGATTCAGTGATTCTGTGAACGTTCATATGGCTCATGCAATACTCTGTAATTCTAGAACAGGTTGTTGCTCTTTCTAAACATACATGACCCCATCCTTAGATACAACATATTTTCCCTCACAGAAAGCATGCATATTCATTAGTCCCTCTTATTTCAGTTTTCTTCCCAGATGCTGTATTTCATTTGTGGTAAATAAGCCTGTCCAGGACATTGCTGTTGTTCAACCATAATCCTGTTACTTATTGTCTCTTAGATATTAAGACAATGCACCTGGTATGCATTACTGCTTTTCTGAGCCTAACTCAGGACAGAAATATTACAAGAATGTAATAATTTCAGGGCAGACTGTTTTTCAGACAACACTAAAGTTGAGAAACTAGGCCAGTGAGAAGATTATTTTTGAGGGGATAAAGAAATGGGACTAATTAAAGTGTCAGGTCCAAACTATTTCCTTATTAGTACAAGGGCAGATCTGCTGTTAAACTTTAAACCTAGAATATCTAGATTCTGTTGCTGACTTCTATCATAACCTTCTTGTATGGCCTATAACAGCAATCATCCATGTCTTCTGAGTCACACGTGGTCTGTAAGAAGCCTCTGTCCTGCTTTTTCCTTTCTGTGCTGTTTCCACTATGAACAGTAGACTTCCATTGCATCCTATATATGTCAAATATTGTATGATCTGATTTATTGGTAATTTTTAAGACTCTTGAAAAGACTGAGCTACTGAAGTACAAATAGTATTGAGTTTACAGTGAGCATCTGCATATGTATTAAAGTAAATTTTCAAAAATCTCCATAAAAATATCTAGAATTCAAACAGATAACTTTTAATTTTCAATTATTTTCCAATTTTTTCATTTCCAGTCTTGAAATTGGACAAAAAGCATAAGTGAACATAACTATCCTAAAATTTTTGGCTTGGGTCTGACAATGGCCTAACCCAGTTTTCACAACCATGGCCAGCGAATGAGACATAGGGTAGAATGCATGCATAAAATTATACATAGATCCTTATTTCTGACCTTTATCTCCAGCAATTTGTAGCTTAACACTTCCAAATAACTATTCTGCAAAAATCAATCAGCTTGCAGATACCAAGTTGGGCAGAAGTGTTGATGTGCAGGAGGTTTGAAAGGCTCTGGAGAGGGATCTGGACAGGCTGGATTGATAGGATGAGGCCAAAGTTTTGAGTTTCGCTAAGGTGAAATGCTGGGTCCTGCACTTGGGTCACAATAACCCCATGCAACCCTACAGGCTGAAGGAAGAGTGACTGGAAAAGGGCCTCAGGGTGCTGGTCAACAGTTGGCTGAACATGAGCCAGCAATACACCCAGGTGTCCAAGAATGCCAGTGGCACCCTGGACTGTATCAAAAGTAGTGTAGTTGCAGGAACAGGGAAGTGACTGTCCCCCTGTACTCAGCAATGGTGAGGCCTCACCTCTAGTACAGTTCTGGGCCCCTCACTTCAAAAAGGACACTGAGGTGCTAGAGAATGCCCAGAAAGGGCAACAAAGCAGATGATGCGTCTAGAAAACATGTCTTATGACTAGCAGCTGAGGAACCTGAGGTTGTTTAGACTGGAAAAAAGAAGACTCAGAACTGAGAACTCATTGCTCTTGACAACTACTTGAATGGATGTTGTAGTCAGATGGGCATTGGTTTCTTCTGCCATGTCTGAAGTGAAAGACCAGAAGAAATGGCCTCAGGTTGTACTATGGGAGGTTCAAGTTGCACAACAGGAAAAATTTCTTCACAGAAAGGGAGAAGTCCATTCCAACATTGGTGGAGTCACCATCCCTGGAGGTGTTCTACAAGCGGCTGGGTGTGGCACTTGGTGCTATGGTGTAATTAATGGGTGTTCAGTAAAAGGTTGGGTTCGCTGATCTTGGAGGTTTGACTGATTCCATAATTTTATGTTGGGAAAGGGAAAGGG
>VYXB01006844.1:0-50296 GCA_013397135.1 Pachyramphus minor
CAACAAAGGGCCACAGAGATGATAAAAGGAACTGGAGTATCTTTTTTATGAGGAGAGAACAAAGACTAATCTGCCTGGAGGAAAAAAGGTTGGGGCAGAAACTTAATTAGGTACATAAATACCTAAGGAGAGGGCACAAAGTTGACAGAGACAGGTTTTTTCCAGTGGTGCCTGGTGACAGGACCAGGGACAACAGGCACCAAACAAAACACAGGAGGTTCTCTAGGCACTGGCACAGGTTGCCAAGGGAGGCTGTGGAATCTCTGTCCCTGGAAATACTTAAAAGCTGTCTGGACACGGTCCTGGGAAACTGGTTCTAAGTGGCCTTGTTTGAGCAGGTGGAGTTGGACCAGGTAACCTCCAGGGTTCCCATCAACATCAACCATTCTGCAATTGTGTGATTTGTATTAAAAATAAAAGTGGGTGAATATATTATAATGTACATTCTTACTTTAATTTGGCAGAAATGCAAAATCTCAGCCTCAGACAAAGTCTGTTCTATTGGGTGATCCAGTAGAGAAGAGGTCTTACATCAATCACTATGAAACCATCCCTTTCTGTCCTAGAAGTGTAATGCCTAAAGGACAGACAGATCTAATATCTCAGCTGTTTCTGCAAGTGATGACAAGGCCATCATCTAATTTGGGTTTTAACAGTACATCATCTGAAATGAAAATAACTGGACTCACCGTATTTGATAGGCACTGAATTTGTAAATTAATTTTAGAGGAGAGTCTCGTTTCAAGTGCTATTTGGTTACATCGGATATTTGACATGTTATGTGTTGTCACCAATATACACATTTACTATTTAGAAATCTCCATATCTGACAGTGCTTATTTGTGAACAAACATAAAAATTGGTATGTGTGTTTCTGCCAACTCAGCCAGCCAGCCTGTTTTAAAACAATGACAAATTATTGTTAAAATCTCAGGGGAATAATGTACAGAAGAAATGAATGCATCACATTTATTGAACAACTGTATCTATGAGTTACTTTGTGAATTCTGACACTGAAGAATCCACTGTTCAAACCACAGTGATGTGTAGAATTGAAAGGACTCTACTCCTGTACAGTGAAGTTATTATGAATTCACAAGTGTTCTATGGCAGGAGCTGTTTGTTTGAGATGAAAAGACACCATTACAATGTCATACTGAAAGATGGCTCCTTTCAGCCAGCTCGGTCAGCGAGATGTTTTGTCTGAAATGTATGAAAAACGGGATGTTTTTATAGCTTTCAAATGAAAAGAGGTGTGTAATAATGGCAAGGGGTTAGAAACAATAAAACCAGTTCACCTTAAACACCTTTCTTCAGAGCAGGCAATTTATATGTTACCTGAGGGGAAGGGCATCCACCCATGTGTGTCTGAAGAGAGTGGTGTCATTTAATTTGTATTTATGGTTTCTATTGTTAAACAGAGGTGTGAAGCATGAATGAAGACAGGAAGCTTGAATGGCTGCAGACAGCCACAGGACTCTCTTAGGAAAACACAGCAGCACCATCAAGCTTTTCTGTGCTTTTCTTATTCTCCTTCTGACAGCTTCCTGAGTGAGGCTGAGCATGGTCCTGCCAGGCTGGATTAGTTCCTGGGTTTTAATAAAAGAGCCTTGAGATTCATGTTCTTGGTGTGTTTCTGCTGGGCTCATTTCAGAGAGGATTGAGTCTGAGTGTTTGGAGTTAGGCTGGTTTTAGACGATTCATCAGATTATAAAGAGGATAGCAAATTATATCCATACTACAATAATTTTACTACTCTCTGATGTAAGAATATAAATCTACAAGTCTTATGGAAGAGTATGTATATAGTGAAGAAACACCTGCTGTTTTCAACAAGCTACTCAAGCAAGGGAGAGGCAGCCTAACTACAGAAGCCAAGAAAGCTGCTTTGCTCTGCTGAGGAATCTGCAATAGAGACCTCTCCTTACTGCAGAGAAAATCAAACCTCCAAATTGCACATAGAGGCACAGCAATTGGGGTATGTGGAAAAGTCTTCAATGATTTTCTTTTGTGAGGCAGAGTCACATCCGCAGAAACAGGGGTTCTAACAGTACAGGTCACATACCATTCACTGTTCTCTCATTTAGCTTGTGAACTCTGCAGGGGCAAATAATAATTCTGAATGTATGAGCACAGGAGCAAGTTACTGGGACTGAGTTTGCAGCACACCAGCTATACAACAGAGCTCCCCATGGGAAGATCCTGGTGCTGGATGTTACATCAGGAAGCACCTCGTGCAGTGCATGTTTGCAGCCTGCTTTTTCTTGTGGGCATCTGTTCACAGCTGTGCTGGAAGTGGTTCTCTTTGTTTTGGACAAAGCAGTTGCACAGTTACAGCTGCTTACAGACCTGATGGTTAATTCTCACTGCAGAGCAGTAGGTATTTCCCTCCTTCCTTCTCTCTTTGCTTTTACAACTATTCTTTGTGTGGGCATATGGATTTCAGTGGAGGATTATATGAAGGTAGGTATAGAAAGCAGGTCCCAGGATGGCTTTCAGTTCCTGCTCCTCCTTTCTGCCCCTTTAATCCACCCTCATCCCTGGAAAACTGTCCTTTTCAAAAGGGAGAGATATGGCAACAACTCATCATATAGAACTTCACCCTGGTCCCCATTTCTCTTACACCCAATCATGGTGGCAGTAAGAAAACACCAGGGAAGTACAAGTTTTTAGGAAGCTGAACCAAGCAGGATCTGATCTGAATGTCACACTGAGCAGAGAGACATTTTGCTCAGCTGACACTTTAACAAAAGAAACCTTTAATCCACACTTGGAAAACAAAACCAAACCAATGAATAAATCTTTTAAGCTCACATCTCTTTCTCTGATGAAAAACATCCTCTCTGTGCTTAAAATGCATAAAGACAAATGTAAAAAGAAATTCAAGCCATTTTCCTTTGCAGTGTCCTAACTGGAGTGCAATATTATGGGATAGCTCCCAGATTAGGTTTGATGAATTCTGTCAGAAAGATGAAGGAGAAAAAAAGACCCTATGAAAGTCTTTCTTGTTCTCATAACAGCAGCTGCTTCACATGTTAAGAAACTGCAACATATGAGTGCAAAAAAAGGCCAAGTCACAGATGATGACTATATATCTCATGAAAGAATGGTACAGTTAATAATGAAACCTTTAAATATGTGCTTGCTATCAGACTTAGTTCCTATAGCCTTTAAAAATGGAACAATTTGGGTTTGTCATTTAAAAGGAGCAAACTCTGGGGTCCAAAATCAAGCATATATTTTGTTACATCTCAAGAAAATGTCTCTTTCTATTGGCCATTAGTAACCTAAAGGCAATAAGTACCTCCAATCATCAATATAAATCTCCACTTTTATGAGAACTGAAGCTGTCAGATCAGTTAACTTAGCACAGTGGAAGGCACAGAGGCTTGTGAGATGGAAACTGATATTTTGCAAGCTGTTTTGCTTTATTTAAGCTGAATGCCACTGTAAACTTGAAAAGAGCTACAAGGAGACTTAATTTGAAAACATAAAGGTCACTGAAGTCCTAACAAATGGGATGCCTTTGGCAAGAATGTACTTGCTGACTTGAGCACTACCTCTGAAAATGAAAACAAACCAATATATGTTATAATCAATTTGAATGCACAGAGACTCTGGGTGTATTTCCTTTCTTAAGGTGTCTGAGCAGACACAACCTTGGTGCTATTCCAGCCAGACAGGTCTGTTTGCTCTCATCTGATGTGAGGTGTTAACAGTAAATAGTGACAGCAAATGCTGATACTGTGGAGCTGCAGATTGACAGAGCTGGGCTCCATAGCTCACCCAGAAATAGCCCACATGTGGATATTCACATAGTTTGCATTGAATCTGCACCAGGTAATGACTCTTTCCTGTAGCTGGCCTGAAGAATTAAAGGCAATACAGAGATTCTCAAGGTACTGATGGCCACAAGCTCCAAAATTAAGGTGTAAATCTTTCATGTCATCCTAATGTATTCTATGAAAAAACCCATAGCATTAGAGAAGTAAATAGATTCCAGTGAGAAGAATAAGAAATGAAAATAAACCATGATTTTTCCACGAGTAGAAATCAGAAAACAAGTTTGACTACAAATGAGCAAAGGAGATGTACATTCATATATATACATATATATGTAGAAATATTTTTATACACCCATATATGTGCACATATGGGTTATAATATATGTTTAGATACTTACATAGAGGAGGATAACTTTTTTGTGGTTTTATGTTTCATAGATATTCATTCACTGTTCGTTGAATTCATATATGATTTCTGTGTTCTTTGCATTGCACTGTCACATACCTGTCATGGTTTTCTCAGATTTAAATCTACCAGCACATACATTAAAACCTGCTGAATCTGTCATAATGGTCTCAAAAGTGCCCCAGTTGTTTGTTTTCATCTTATCATTTAAAGGAACCACAACTGACAGATTATTTGGGATTTTTGAGGCTGCAGGGAGAACTGTTTTATGGCAAAACAGTGTAGGAATGAGCCACATATTCCTAATATCAGAGAATGGTTTGGGTTGGAAGGGACCTTAAAGATCACCTATTTCCAACTCCCTGCCTTGGGCAGGGAACCTTCCTCTGGATCAGGCTGCTCATCCAACACTGCTGGAATGGATCAGTTCTGTACTATCTGCACAGTTGTATTCATGTTTCTGTGAGGGGATTTTTATTTTGTAATTGTCGTTTTGTTTCTTGACCCAGAGACACTGAAAAATCAATGAAAAATCAATGTCAAAGGAGTAAAGACAGCTTTAATGACTGTATTTTACCTAGGTGCATGTGCAGCTATCCATACATCCTAAGATCAAGTACTGTGAACATATAATGGAGGACTGACTAGAAAAAAAACTCTGTCAGTATTTTTCAGCAAGTGGTTTTCCCTATTATGTGCCTGGAAGGCAATTATAGGCAGAACACTGATACTGCAGTTACACATTGCCAACCCAGACATGCTGCGTTGGCTTATGGTCTTCTAACATACTGGAACAAAAAAAGTGGCTTCACCTCAAACATCATCCTTGATTTTAAACAAGGGTGAGGAATACGGTGTTCACATGATGTCAACACAACTTCCCCATCAGGTTGGTCACATTTAAAAATGTGGGGAAATGGAAGCATTCAGATGCTGCTCATGACCCATCTTAAGCACAGCATGGTAAACCAGGATGTTTGCAAATTCTATCCCAAATTGTTTTCCTAGTGGAGAAGCCAAGGTTAAGGGTAAAGCACTAACACACAGGAAAGAAATCTGACAGTAGAAAAGGTTTCTTGCTCTTGTAAAAAGATGTAATGTGGATGTTCAGGGGTACATAAAGTAGAATGAGTTTAGCTAGAAACAAGATTTGGTTTCCTAGAGCTGAGGGAAATTAAACATAGAAACAACTCGGGAAGTAAGAAGGTCCTTAAGTGTTGGGTGCAGACTTTTCAACACAAGATTAAATGTCTTCCCAAAACACAGGCTTTAATTCCAAAAGACAGGCTTCAATTCCACATCCTTGAAGAACTCTCTGGCTTGTGTTTACAGAACACTTGGTAACTGCCATATTTTGAGAATATGAAGTCCCTATATCCAGAAGCTAGCCTCAAAAAATTATCCAGTCGTTAAACAAGGCACTGAGAAGAGGGACAACAGAAGGATACAACAATAGGAAAAGGAAAAATATATCTCCATAGCTTCAGTTTGCCTGAATGGATATTATTTCAGAAAGCTACTTTGGAAACCTGTCCTGGGAAATTCCCTTAGTAAAAATTCCCTTAGTGAGTCCCTGTACTGTAACCCCTGATGCCTGGAATTAACTCATGTTTTTTAGGGTAAAAAGGATCTGGTCACCCCTGTGAAGCTGAAGATGTGTGAAATCCTTTGCAAAGCTGAAACTCCAGAAGGATTTATTTTAATGTGAAAGGGCAGAAAGGGAGGTGATACTGTAAAAACAGAAATAAACAGGGGAAGGTGTGGGAGAAATAGGAACAAAATAACATGATTTTTTAAAACCCCCAAAGCTTCATTTTGCAGGCAAGATTTATTTACTGTAAAGTTTCACTTGTTCCAACTTCTTACCTACTCTGAGCTCAAAACCAAACACACATGTGGTTTCATACTAAGTTTTATTGGGCACTATTTTCCTGTGAGGGACAAACCAGTCCAAACTGGACTTTTCTAGTTTTGGGAGGTGATGTACAACTCCATATGGATATCAGAGGGATCTATGGTGGCCACATTTTAACACCTGTTGGTCTAAATTCTTATTTAGGGCTTTCATTCAACAGACTTAACACTGTGGCACATCTGGACTTTTTTTAGCCAGGTTTATCAGGGCAAATAAAGTGACTCCCACTGTTCACTGGGAATTAAAAAAAAAAAAAATCCAAAAATATTATCTATTAAGTGACTTTTAAAAGTCTCCTCTTATTTTTTTTTTCCAACTGAAGACCATTGGTTTTGAAGATGAACTGAATAATGTAGTTAAGGTAGAACCACTTTTTCTAGTTTCAAGAAACAAGAAATATATTTTGAAGGAAATTTTCATCTGGAATGCTATTTCAGGTAGATACAAGGGATTCTCTGGCCAAAATTAGGCTACCTGCATGCCTAAATTAAGGCAGAAATTGATAGACACCAGCTACCCTGACTACAATGTGTGTTCTGTTCCCAGAGGTGATTTTCCTTCCTATGGAATGCCTTTCTGTAGGTGGAAAAAATGCAGAATGAATTGTGGATTTGCTCTATAAACAGTGTTAGTGGTTGTGAAATTCAAAGGTATAATCACTTTGTGAAGAGCCTGGTAGATTTTTTTCTGGATATAGTTGTATTATTGTAAACATGTGTCTCTGGTACTCCATAATGAGCAAATCTAAATCCTGCCTGACTTAATGTGGACACATAATGACCTTCACTGAGGACAGATTCCCTGTGTAACACTATGTATCATTAATGAATATAAAAAAGGAAGCAGGCTCAGAGGAAATCATATATCAAGTCTAAGACCAAGACAAAAAAAGTGCTCAATCCAACTCATAAACTGTCTTTTCTGTAAAATTACTCCATCATCTAACTGTAGTTTTGTACACCAAGTTCAACCAACTTAATCACTGTCGATTTGAGTGTGTTTTTCAAAATGTCCATCCCCAACACTCAGTGCAAGGCAAACATTTTTCCTTAGATGTGATTGAAAAAATTGTATTTCTATACAAAAGGAAAAGTTAGAAGTTCCCATTACATCATTTTAATCTCATTACATTATTTTTTCCCCCCTGGTGAGCACAGCACATACATCCACCGTGCATCACTCTCTGTGCATCTATTCTCCTTGGATAACACGGGTCTAGGAATGAAAGCCAGCCTTTTGTTGCAACCTTTGGCAAGTGTATCTAAGAACACAGCCTGACCCTATTTCTTTGCTTAGCTTTATTTTCCTGCCTTTCTGGTGATTAAAAAATGTGGCCTCCTTATGGTTCAGAGGAGTGATGTGTAACTTTTTATACAAAGTCCTATCACAAAGGGATGCACCTTCAGATTTGTGTCTTAAACCTCTGCTGCGTATTTTGACAACATATTGTTCCAAGTATCAATTTGTTTTGTTGTGAGCTTTTCTTCCCCCTTTGGGAAGATAGGTGTTATTGTTACAACTGTCAAAACCTGCTCTTTTTGCCAAGGTACTTGTGGAGAGGCAAAAAGAAAAAATGATACACAGGTAGTAACGGAGGCTAAGAACACCTGACAGATGACTCTTGTGAGGAAAACATGTTACTTTCATCTCCTGGCCCTCCCTGTTTTGTTTGTTTACCTTTCCCTGCACTTTCTGGAAATGCTTTTAACATTTTTCTGTAAGTGGACTGTTACAGACAGATACAGAAAGAGGAGGTGTTAAATTGTTAGTGCCTCCCTACTTCACCCAGTTTCTTCCTGGCACTGAAGATAAACTGGTGGATGTCATGGAGACTTTTTACTCCTTCTCACTGTTTAAAACAGAAAAAAAAGGTCTTTGAAAACCTCAACACTTTCTGTGCAATAAGAGAACCTGATTTGAATACGTAGAGAGACAGGCAAAACTCTACAAGGTCTCCCTAGCAGAATAAGAATGCTGTTGGTTAGAGAGATAAAACTGTTCACATATTATACAAAATAAAATTGAATTCCAAGGGCAAAATAAAGAAAGTCAGTGATGGCTCAGACTGGTCTGTGAACCAGGAGACAGAGATAATACTCCAAGGACTGACACTCACCTGCACATGCTGTGACTTTGTTTGGGTTTATTTTGGTTTGATTATAAGTATGACAGCCCCCTTGGGCAGAATTGGTCTGACCATGTTTATCTAGTACTTAGCTAATTATCTTAAACTCTCTTTATAGTTGTGGAGAGACATTCACTGGTGATTCATCTCTTCCCAGGTGTGTGAACCCTCTAAATCTAAAACAGGTCAGAGGAATGGCATCTTGACTCTAAATGCAGCCTGTGATACACACTCAGATGCCAATACTTGTTATACAGTCAGGTCTCCCTCTAATCTGGATCAGAGAACAAATCCTTTATAGCTATTTGCCATGACTTCTATGATTGTCTTCTACATGGCTTTAATGGCTGCATTTATCCAACTGAAGTGAGGTAACCAGGTGAAAAACAAAGATTGGGATATTAGTCATACATAGAGAAAGTTTGTTTTCAGGGAGACAACAAAAATTTTTCATTCCCTTTCTTCCTGTTGGACACTCCTTCTTAGTATGTTGTTTATGATGTCTTTTATTTCAGTAAAGGAATTTTGGGGTTTCACTCCATCATTTTTCTGAAGTACTCCTCTGTGTCCTATTCTCCTATTCTGGAACATAGAAGAAAGTACTACTATTTTTAGAGGTTTGCTATAAATAGAGCCATGTAAACAGATCATTTTCTTCATCAGCTTCTGAAGGGAATTGTTTTAAAGCGTTGCCTTTGTTCTTTTCTAAAATAATTTTAGAGAAGAGGGCGGGGGAAAAAAAAGCCCCAAACTTCTTTTTATCTCAAAGTAGCCATTTTTAGGCACTCTTTTGAGTGACTCAGCCACCGACATAAATTTATGCTCAGTCTTACTCATGGGAGAGTCAAGTCTCAGCAAGGAATTGTCAAGTGCTCAGCAAGGATTACCTGACTAAGCCATGATGAGAAAGAGAGAAAACACTGTTGCAATGGGAGATACCAGCATGAGAATATTACATGGTGGGTATGTGATGGTTTGGGCATTTTTTTCTGATGCGTTGGGAGAAAGTGCCAAAGCTTTCTGGTTAAAGCAATATTTGCAACTCAGCCTTCTGCTTCATGAATTGTTTGATTTACATAAATATAGTACTGCAAAAAAAAAAAAGGTCAAACACAAAACCAGTTTTTCTAGACTTTAATAGTTTTAACTACATTTCTTAGTGCACAGTGAATATTTGGGATGGGGGGGTGGAATTCAAGTCTAATCCAAAGGCTGTTGGTGCTGGGAAAAGTGACTGGTACAAAGAAATTTTATCTTAATTTCTGCAGCTCATGTTTTCGATGTTGGCAAGTGCAAACCTAGTTTTCCTCTGGGTTAGGGGAGAGGAAGGAGTAGATAACTGTTATCTCTGCAAATTCCTCCCTGACCTTTAAAAACAACTTACCTGATATATTCACAACGTTCACCCTTCAACAAAACTGGGCTAAGTCCTCCTGGGCTGAGCTTGCAGATCTATGTATTCCAGTTTCAGCTGGCAAGTAAAGTAAAGCAAAGTGGACTTAGTTACCTGAAAAGTAGTAGTTGTGACTGCTGGTAAAGTGAAATGATAGGAAAGCTTTCAGGCTGCGTGACTCCCCTACACTCAGCTGCCCTAGATAAGGCTTTTATGGTTCTTCTCTTGGTAGGAGTCAGTTCACAGCTGGAGACACTTAACCAGCTTTAGTCACCGGCGCTGACGCAGGAGAGTCTCTGTGCTCTCAGTGTGTCAGAACGCTCTGCTAAATCCTCTGGGACGAAATCAGTGCTCTAACTCCTGCCTTTCCCTCTGCATGTTCGAGCTCTCAAGTACTTTCTGCCCCTGAGCCACGTGAAGGGGCTGAGCTGACCCGAGGGACAGTGGGGAGACAGCAAACCCCGTTGCCGGCGATGGCAGACACCTCCTCACACCCTGAGTCAAAGGTGACGTCAGGCTTCATTTGCTGCTTAATTAGAAACCCTGGCACAGGTCCTGTCTGTGACATAAGAGCAGTGTACCATGAGTGCTAATTCTAATTGAATTTTCAGGCTTATGAAGTTGAAAGAGGAGTGAAACAATACTTTTATTGGCCCTTATTAGCTGAAAGACCCTGTCACTGGGTCCTTTTAGGCAGAGAAGGGCAGTTTGTCTTCTCCTGGTGCCCCCCTGTTATGTTTGTGAGGCGCAGCCATCTGAGCCAAATGAGACTGTGTTAAATCATGCAAATGAAACGCTAAATTGATTATCTATTTCGAGGCCTAAGACACATCAGTATCAGAAAGGAATTTATGTACACTTCAGAAAGCTTTCCTCAAGATTCCAATATAGCAAACATGGTATCCCACGAGGTTGGACTTGATGATCTTGGAGGTTTTTTCCAATCCTAGTGATTCCATGATTTTATACAGATAGTCTGCTTTCCTCTCCTAATTTTTCTTCACATTAAGTGGGGTGAAATCTCGAGGTTTAAAAAAAAAGAAAAAAATGTATCAATTCTAATTCATTCCATGTTGAACAGTTCAACGCTCAAGTTCTGACAGTTAAACACAATAATTTTCCATTATGACTGTGTATATAACTTAACCACAGAAAAATTAATTCAGTGTTTCTCTACATGGGACACAGAGCTTGACAAAGCATCTGCCTGAGCAGTGCTGTGTAAAAATAAAAATAATCAGTTTTGTGCAAATTTCATGAGTCAAGCTGCCAAACCAGATTTTTGAAATGGATAGATTGCCTAACTTTATTCATATATGTTATGGTAATTTCCCTTTCCTAAAGTATAAAAATGACAGATATGAGTGTTTTGTGGTCCTTTTTTCCCTCCCTTACATCTTTAATTTGGAAGTGAATTTAAGCTCTAGAAATTAGTAAAGGTTGAAGAATAGCTTGAAGTGCTCTGCAGAACAGGAATGCAGAATTTGCATCTGAATCTAGGCTGTAAACTAAGAACATGGAAGTGTCACTACAGGCAAAATTCAGCGATGCTATTTCTGCCTTACATTTCCATCTCATTTGGAAATTTTTTTTGCTCTGTTATTGCAATGGGTTCCATTACTGAAGCCTACAGGGTCATATATATAAATGGAAGACCAGATATATAGACAAACCTGTGATTGTGACACAACAAGAAGAGACCTTCTGCCTGTAAAACTCTCAGAGCTCCTTGAATTATTTTATGCTCTGTGTTTCTGTTGTGGGTCTTCATCCATGTGATTTCTATATGAATTTTAACTTGTGGATTCTGTAGAAGAGGATCAGTAAAATAAGACATGATGTCTATCTTGTCAGTTATTATCTGGAAGAAAAATACAGAGAATCTGGAAACCATCCAATGGAAACAAATTATGAAAAACAAGACTTGAGAAATAAGCTACACCCTTTTTTTTTACAGCGTGAGAAACTAACTGTGTACTAATAACTTTATTATGCTTGTTTACTGCTCCCTAGTGCCTAATTATTATTTTTAGGGATTTAGGCTTTATTTCATCACTTTAACATAACAACTGTCGCTTGAGTTGAAGAAACAGAAAGGATAGAATCTGCAATACACAGTGTACAGCTGGTTGAACTGTTCACAGCAAATCATTTACTGGCTCAGTTAAGCCTTATTATCTCTTTGAAAATTGTCCAGACACAGACTTTGATTATTATGAAATTGTTAATTACTCAAAATTGTTTGACAAACATTTTACAGAAACAGAGTCCAACTTACGTGCTGGTCTCAAGCTGTCTGTTATTCACCACCCTGAGCTCCTGCTGTGTGAGAATGGGACAAACACAATATCTGGTGGTTTAGATGCACAAAGTCAGCAGAGGAGAAGCCAGTAGATGGTGCTCAAGGATGTGAAGCCAAATTCTGGGGTTTAGGGGCAAGTAAAATGTGTTACTAAGCCCTGCAAATGTCATTTTTGGCTGCATTTGTATCTACACTTAGCAGGTAAGTTCCATAGTTCTTTGGCTTCCTACCCACCTGAAACATCTAAAACATTTGAGGAGTGGGAGCCAAGAGGTTACTGAGGAGTTGTGTAAACTATCCTTGTGAGCTCATGTTGCCAGGAGCAATCACAGCACTGCTCTGGAGAGAAAAATCCCAGTGCAGAGGAAAGCTCAGGGAGAAGAGCAAACTGCACCCAAAGATCACAGTTCTCCATTCTTTGCTTTCCATCTGCAGAGCTGGTTTCTCATAAAAATTCTCCTCATTTGCACCATGAAAGCAGAAACAATCTCTTCAGGCTTTGCTATATACACTTCAAATACCCTTGTATCAGTGATCATCATCTAGGACTGATGTTCACACCACGTTACCCGTTTTTTTCCGAAAGAATTTTCCTTTTTGAAAATTAGCATAACCAAATCTTCAGACACTTGTGCTAAGAGCTTCCTCAGCTGTATGAATTCCTAATTGCCTCACTGCTAACCTGAAAGATTTGGATTTTCCTAGTCAAAAACAGAGAAGTCCAAAGGGAGATGTGATAATTATCTTCCAGCACATAAGTTGCTGTGAAGCAGGAGGCCATAAATTTCCCATGTCTCCTCCACAGAGTGTAAGTTTTAAGAGGCTTAAATTAAAGCAAGGGATATTTAGTCCGAACATTAAGAAAAACCTTTATAACTTTTAATGAAGTACTGGACTAGGTTTCTGAGAGAATATCCCTGTCAACAGTCATTTTTAAGCAAAGACTAGAAAAAACATGTCAATTATAGAATTATAGAATATTATGTTTTAAAGAATGTGTGTAAATATGTGTGTAGGTGATCTGGATGAGTTCTCAGATTCTCTTCCGCCCTAAATTCTGGTTTGCTCACCAAAAGTAGATTCCATTGGCTGTTTTGATAGTTCTGCAAATAGGTTTTTTGATAATTATATGTGGTGCAAAGACTGGATTTATCCACACAGACTTTTTACCTGACAC
Source organism: Pachyramphus minor (assembly GCA_013397135.1). Lineage (NCBI taxonomy): Eukaryota > Metazoa > Chordata > Aves > Passeriformes > Tyrannidae > Pachyramphus > Pachyramphus minor. The sequence continues at coordinate 13,104 of VYXB01006844.1, forward strand.
ACCTCTGTTTATCAGTTTCCTTTCAAGTCCTATAAATACGCTTGATTTCCAGCTCTTGATAGGTAAGCAAAAAGCCTGTTTGTGTGCTTCAGCTCTCACTGCTTTTTATGGAAAGAAGATAAAAGAGACATAAAACATTAAGTTTGCAATTTGGTCACATGCATATTTCATAAATGCAACTTACTGAGTAATATAGGGAAGGCTTTTGCAGGCAATCTTTACGAGGCACACTCCGTTTGGTGAGTGAGGTGCTTGCATTATTGATTTTAATAGAATCTTGCAGAATAAGGATAAATTGTGGTAATACTGCACAAGAAGGTGAAGCAGACTAAGGCTCAAATGGCTGCTGGTATATATTCTGTGACCAGAACACTGTTTTATGACCAATAGAGGCAGTAATTCCACAATACACAAGGTCCAAGTGCAATAAATGGGGCTTTGGTATCATAGATTTCACCAGGACTCCGAGCAATAAAAATGTTTATGATGTGGAGCATTATGGGGGTATATTGCTTGGAAAACATGCAACAATACAAATGGGATTGTGTTTCCAGCAGCATTTTAGGAAGGCTGTGGTTTGCTCAGAGAAGCATGCATCCACTTTCTAATGTATGTTTAAATAACTTTGTGTTCCCATTGCTGCTAACAGCTTCTTCCGTATAATTTGCCCTGTTTTCTCCCTATAATGTGTCTTCCAAACTAGGGCATGTGTTGTTGAAGGTATGGAATTCATCTTGCTGTATATTTGGATACAGATAACGCCTATCTCAAAAAGACACCTGTTTTATTTGGGTGATTCTTTGTGAGTTAAATAATAACCAGTAGCAACCAATTGCTTCCGGAATGGTGACCGTCCATTTGTCTGCTCTCCACTCTCACTGTTAGCAAGAAGTTTTGCCTCAGCCCTCAAGGAAAATGAATTTAACCCATAATGAAAGGATTCTGGTGGTATCCTTCTAGCAATATACATCTCCAAAAGATGCAGTCTTGTAGTATGCTACCACAGTATCATTAAACTTCATTTTCATTTATGCCCCTTCTCGTTGCATCCTTAGCTGGAGCCAGTTTGATACTAATAGCAATATTAAAAACAATTTATTTTAATATGAAAGATTATTAATTTTGAATATTAATATTAATATTGGACAAGACGAGGAAAAAACTAAATGTTGTTTAAAATACCAGTTTGTATATACAGGTGTATATTTATATACTTGGAAGTACACAAATATTTGTGTGCATAAAAGAAAAAGCTATGTTGGAACTGATGCATCCAATTCCACTTTACTGGAGTGCAGGATGAAGGCTGGTACAGTAAAGGTGTCGTTCCAGATTGAATTAAAGATTTGTGAGACTCTCTGGGTGAAAGGGAGTGGAGTGCACAGATGTGTGTATTCACTCCTGGCTTCTGGGTTCTAAAGCACGGACTGTCAAATGGAAAAATAGCTCAAATGGGTTGCTTAAGATAGAGAAAGAGAAGAAAAAATCAGCCTCCAAGAAGTGACTCATACAAGCTGATGCAAAATCTAGTGGCAAAGTCATTACTAGAACGCAGGTTGCCTGGATCTTCAGGCTACTCTGTCTTGGAAGCGAGAAAAAAACATAAAAATTGAGTGGTCTTTGGTGCCAAAGGATTTCAAATTCTGAAGTCTAGTCTATTAAAACAGTAATTTTGCACATCAAATGGACATATGGCAAAAAAATATTTGGAGCAAAAGAGAGTCTACAGTAAAATTTTATTGAACCAGGTCTCGTTGTTCTTGTTTTTTTAACTACTAATCTGCTTTGTTTTGGTTTTAGTGTTAATCATTTATGAGAAAAAAAGGCAGGGAGGGAAAGAAAGAAAATTCTGAAGAAATAAACACTGAATTGATGGAACATAAAATTCCCATGTATTTTAACTTGACTTGCTCATAGCGACAAAGTCTTCTGCATTGCTATTGTGAACTTTATTTTTGTTTAATAAAGTTTATACAATCTGTCAGTTTTTAAATTAACTGCATGGCTGGCTCTGACTTCAGTCACGACATTTTAAGACCATGTAAACATAATCACTGGCTGTGAATGAAATACAGGGATGTGGAACTGGCAGAGACTGCAGGGAATGTGAAGGGTAAACTTGTCATTTTACTAAGGAAACAAAACAGCGAAAACATATTTCTAAGTAACTTCCCTACTGCTTTTCTTCTTCAAAAGCTGAAGAAGAAAAAGATGCATAAGATGGTTATTAAGTTTTCTTTTTCATGGAGATATGGCTGTTTATCCTTAGTTTGAACTTTTGATAGTACTTTTTCCCATTACTTCCAAAGTGGTTTTCAATAGTATATGAAATAGAATGTTGAAAAAATCATGAAAACAGACCTTTGTCACTCGATTTTCTGATTGAAGGACAAAAAAGAAACAAGGGGAAAAAAAAAAAGATTTGTGTCTTCAGATGAATTTGGTACATTTACAGCCATGGTTTGTTAAATATATATATATAAAATTAGGTGTGAAAGTAAAATAAAAATGCAAATAGTACAGAGTTGCTACTGACTGTATTTCAAGGATTCATCTATATTGAAGTAAAAATGCTTGTATGAGAAACCCCAGCACATCACAGGCTCTGTGCTACTGGGAGATAATGAAAATGCCTCTCTTTGAGACCAGCTCTGTCCCCTGCCTACTCTGAGGCTACACGTGGCTAATCTGTATGTCACAGTGAGACCTTAAGGTTCTCAGGTGACAACAGATGTATTGCAACATCTTTTATGAATGTTAAGGCTGCCTAAGGAGGTCTATTGCTTCCTTTGATCACAGACCATTGTCCTTACTGGGTTCACTTTATCAGTCTGACAAAATGTGGAATATATTCTCAGTGAAATTACAGACCATTGCATTCCTCAGTATCTTTTTGCTTCTAGTGACAAGTGCACTTCTAATTATATATATATATATATTCCAAACTGAAATTCCTCACTGGTGGTAATTTTCACCCTGGGGAGAGGATGAGAGAACCAATCTGATAGGTCTTTATCGTGTTGCCTGATGCAGCAGTGGAAGGTGCTCAGACTGAGCTGTGGAAAGCCTGGCAAAAAAAAAAATCTGTGTGGATCAAACTAAGCTTGAAAATGCACTCTTGAATGAAAGACAAACACAGTTTTGATGTAACCAGGTGGGAATGGAGTCTGGTGGGCTACAGATTTCTTATCAGAACTTTTGGTCCAGTTCATCATACAGGGTCCTGCAGTACTAAAGTGTCTCTTCAGAAATCATTGCTCTAAGTTATGCACTGACTTTACTCCTCCTCAGGCTTTATTGCATAAAGGCTTATACTTCCTTAGAGAGTAAAAAAGGAAACCAAGAACACAGAAACTAAGAGATATGGTCTTAGAATTGCAGTGATAAATAACTTTGATTGAAAGAGTATTTATAGTCATTCCTCTCTTCTCGTTGGTGTTGGTATAATCCATAAATCCCTTAACCTCATTGAGGAATGAATAAGAACTTTTTCTTTTTTTAAAATTTAAACCTTTTTCATCCACCTTTCAGTAGATTAGCAGGATTAAAGCTTTCAAAGTATGTTGAAAATACAATTTAATGAGAACTGATGTGCTAAATCCTCAGGTGACATAAATCAGCTTACCTTCAGTGATTTCAGTAAATACAGTGTTAATAAGAATGATATCAGATCACTGTGAAAGACAAGAAAATAGTAGGCAAAATATAAGCCCACCACCCAGTGTCTGTAGGAAAAACAATGTGAGATTAAAGAAGGGATGGATGTGGTTTGTGTTTTTCCTATACAGAGATCTCACTTCCAGGCTAGAAGGAGTATATACACAGAACACTCCGGGATTAGTTCAAAATATCTTCTTGATTCCTTCTGGGAATTGAGAGTGAACCTTTTAAAAGACACAGACAGCTAAGGCTTATTAGTAACACAAGTACAAAACCATCATGATGAGAACAGTTAGAATTTCCCAGGGGAGTTATTCAGGATGCTGGATGTCAGGAACATGCTGCAGTGAGAGAGGTGAGAGCACACCCTGCCCTAGACAAGAACATGCTAACTGTAAATAGTTTTGTAGAAGGTACCTTGTTATATATGGAACAATTAATTTGTTTAAATGTAGGTGTTTTGTGCCATTTCAGATGCCCTGGGACACTAAACATATTTATATTAGGTTAATGAATAGCAGGAGCTATTCTAGAGTGGCAGCAACAGGATATCTGTAACATCTCATATGACATTAGAATCCTGTGTTTACTCAACTGAATAAATGTTCCAATAACTCTGCTGTTTTCTTCACTGCAAATTAAAATGAGAGAAATGGATGCTATGGAAATTTATATCACGTTAGACCATACAATTGTCCTCTTAAGCTTTATTTCCATGTGTGTGAGGGGAGAAAGCTTTTATTTTAGAGTTTATGATGTACATGTTACTTTCAGCTGACTCAAAAATTTGCTGATCTGTCCATCTTTCACCTGCTTGAAGGGTCCTTAAGTATCAGGAAGTCATTTAATCTCCCTAGAAGTAGAATATGTCATAAGAAAGATGATGATATGAGTATCCTTGAGAATCAGTAAAGACATGAACCACCAGACATGGAAATATTGAGTGTAATTTGAACAGACTTTATACTGCCCTGACTTCTCCCACAGGACCAAAAATAATTCCATAATCAGCATGTTTTCCCTTAGATCTGCTTTGCTCAGGTTAGCTGTATTCCTGGAAAGCAATAACAGAAGAACCAAGGAATGGTCTCCAGCAGAATCCCTTGCAAAATCAGACTTGGCCAGGAGTGGATCAGAAAGGAATCTCCGAGTTCATTTTGCCCAGTACTTTGTTCTTGCAGAAGGTAATATATTTGGGTAATATATTTCTGTATAAAGACCTCAAAGTTAATTGTGGACGAACAATGACCTGACAATGTTATAAAAGCAGCAGGAGATTTGTTACCAGATCAATAATAGGAGTTTATAGAAAATATACCTCACTGAGGATATAACATTTGAGAACATAAAACTCAATATGGAATATGAATATTTTCGTTGATAAATCAGAGCATTTAGACTTTTCAATGCTTGAGAATCTTGTGTCATGAAATCGGCATAAGAGTCAGAAAACAAAATTGAATTTTGACAAGATGCAAGGTCGTTATTGTATATCAAAATATATTGTCCTCTGATTTGAAATTTTCCTAGGTCCTGATTTAAAACTTTCTCTGGAAATTAGACAATATTGGAGATATCAACAGGGACTTAGGAGGCTCATTGGGTATCTTGACATGTAGTCAATAAAATTGGCAAGGGTTACTGAATACTGAGCAAAAGAAGGGAAATATATTGTGTACCCATGCCAGCACAGACAACCTAAATTAAGCATGATAAAAAAGTAAAATTATCCAAGCTATGTGTCCAAAAGAATTTGCAATTGGAAATGTCCAAGAGATTAAATTAAGGAAACGTATGCATAACCCACATTCCCAGGAGTTGTTGCTACCCTCAGCAAATGAAGTTGCTATTTTTCTTAAGAGAATGATACTTGCTGTAATTACTAATTGGGGGTTACTTCTATGGAGTGTAGTTTTATATCTATTTAAATTTCCTAAATTATTATGTATCATTGGGTCACAGTATTTATTTGCTGTCATATTTCACTTGTCAGCTCCATGGTGAAAGCTACATGGTCATTCAGAGAAAATAGAAACCTGTTTTCACTCATTTATTTAGCTGAGTATAGTTTTCTAGTGAAGTATCAAAAAACCCACCACAGAGATAAATAATGTAGCAAAAAATTACCAAAAATCAAGATTAAAAATGAAAGCAAGGAAAGGTGTGTTTTCAGGTGAGAAATGGAAGAAAAATGGGAGTTAAAGCAGAAATCCACAGAATATGTCTGCCTTCAGACCACGAGGACTGTCTCCTGTGGGAGGGCCTCAGGATGGATCAGGGGAAGACTGTGAGGAGTCCTCCCCTGAGGAGGAAGGAGCAGCAGAGACAACATGATGGATTGATCACAGCCCCCCATTCAGGAGTTAAACTGAGCCCAGGAAGAAGGGAGAGGTAGGGGCGAAGGTGTTTTAAGATCCACAAGAAGCAATGTGTGTCCCGTGTTTCTTCATACTAAAAACACTGATTTGCTGGGAGAAACAGACTATTAAACATTGCCCCACTTCTGCTGCACGCTGGGCACACGGATTTTGTCCACAGAAGAGGAATTTGGATGAAAAAGTCTCTTCATGTCAACGTAGAGCAGTTTTAGAAACGAAAAACTAGGGCAAGTGCTCAAGATTAAAGAATTCTCACAATGAGTAATTTACATAGAGAATGAATCATCCAGTGTTTGAGTGAAAGAAGGAAACCTTCACATGTTCCTGAAGGCTCATTCCTTTGATGTCCAATGTTGGCTATAAAGAGGCCTAAGAGCAAGACAGATGGCAATGGCCTTGCTCTGGGTAGTATCCTACAGTCTTCAGCAATCAGGAAATCTCATTCATTCAGGAATTTGGGCAGTTCTCCAAATCCCTGAAGGAGGCAAAACATTGATGTCTCATTTTATGTATGATTGTTGCAAAAATGAAAGACGGGACCCTCTTATCTGAGGTGACCCAGGATGCAGTGGAAAATCTGGAGGATGAACCCAAGTATCTTACAGCCTAGAGAGTGCTGCATTCTCTAGATAGCACTGTCTCCTATGAAGAAGACACTCCAAAATCATAATCTTGGTAGCAGGATAGATAATATTGTGTAGTATTTTATCATTTACATTTAACAATATAATTGAAAGGGAAAGCATTTGAGTAGGTTCAGCTTTCAGGGCACAAATCAGAAATGGGTAGCAGAGAAGAACAGAGATGTTTTTATTCCATGTGGCCAATAATGCCAAAATCTCCTCTCTTTCCTCCTCTAATTCCTCATTCAATCTTTACAAAAGAAAAAAAAAGCAAATTCAAACATAAGCACATTGCAAATGTAAGAAAGACTAGTGCCTGGCTGCTGAATGTATCCACATGTAATTCCAGAGAGCAGATACAGGGCTGTTATTATCCAGAGGAATCAGACACTTGTTCATAGTCTGCAAGTGACAGAATAAGGGAATGATAATTAGGATGTGCAAAGAGAGAAGTAATGACCACAGATACTGAGCATTTTCCTGTTTTTATAAAAATTTCCATTGAAATACCAAATTTCCTTTACATAACTGTACTGGTTTTGTCTGGGATAAAGTTAATTTTCCTCAGAGTAGGTTGTATCATGCTCTGCTTTGTATCTATCTGCATAAACATTTGTGTGCTCTACTGGGACAATGTCCACCTCAATGGATTCAGTAAGAAATTCAGACATGGAAGGACTTCTCTTCTGGGTGCTTTCAATCGTGTTAAATCTTACTGGACCCTATGTCAGAAAACATTTGTTTGCTGAGAGTTTCTCCTGACATCTGATATGCAGGAATTACCGTCTTTCATATGGTCTGAAAAAAAAAATAAAAATCAGATGTTTCAAATGCACAATGTGAAAATTAAAATTCTTTTCAGGATTGCCAAAATTTCCCCAAAGGTAGAGAGGAATGAAGAGCTCCTGAATAGTAAAAGGCTGGAGATATAATAAATGACTGCAGCTGGTTCAATACTTCATATTCTGATTTTTCAATGTTAATAAGCTCTAAATAAAGCTTTTAAGTCCTCCTCCCCTTTTATTTTTTCTCTTGCTCTCTGTCATTTTTATTTAAGCTCCCAGGACTGGCTGGATCTAAGAAAATGTAAACAAGCTTTGCTCTTAAAGTATTAAGACTGGAGTAAACAGTGAGCAGTTCAATGCATGTGAGATTAGAACTAAGCACTTCTTCCTTTTTATTGAGGATTCATGTACTCATAATGTTGAGAATTGAAGGACATTAATAAATGTAGTTCAAGTTATAGAAATGTTTCATTTCCTTTTCTTTATAGAATTTTTGTAAGTATTTGTAAAACTAAAGAAAATGTAGAAAACAATTTCTTTTTTACTTATTCCAACTTTTCCTGACAGTGACAGAATTTTCTTAGGTAATTACTAATTCTAAATTCATTAGAGCGGCTAAACTAACATTTGTTTTATTTAATTTTCTGGAGGATAGTTCCTATCAACTATTTTATTTTCACTAAAATGAGAAGAAATATAACTACCTAGTTCTGCAATTTTGTCATCCAGCTCATTTTGTAACCTTTGCCTGTAACTTAGAGACAGGGATACAATTAAAAGCATTAAAGTATTATATTGTCTCTCATTCATCAGAAAATCACTTTAATGCAAAAGCTAATTGTTTTCAGGACACATTTTGGGGTGTTTGACGCATCTTCAAGCTCAAATGACTCTGAACTTCCAAGAGATGATCATCAAACTAGATGCTTACCAGATGAGCCACAGTTTGTGCAGATGCTTCCTTTGGAAACCAGACAGTAATTTGGATATTGTGTTATTTTGCATTTTTTGGGGGGCATTTTATGTGTTGTTTGGCACACTCCATTCCTGCATACACTGGTGATCTCCGTGCAGAGGTTTCTCAGGGAAGACAACACCAAATCTCCAGTGCTGGATAAATCTTTGTGACAGGTTGATGCTCCACATGCTGTAGCTGGATTCCCAATAAATACGGAGATACAACCTGTAAACCCAAACAGAATTACACTCTTGTTTTTGTTTTTACTAGAAAATCAAATGGTCTTGTTTGCATGGAATTCTTACTCTCGCTGCTGCAGAGCAGGAGCAGGTTTTCCTTTTATGTAGAGCAGGTGGCTAATACTGAAAAACCTGTTTCCATGGCGTGAAAGATTTATTGCCCTCAAAACTCATCTCACAATATTTGCAATTGGTGAGCAACTGCTGTTTGAGAACAATTGTAGATATACAAAGCAAGCACTAAGGAAGAATTCACAGAGGGAATTGGAAGAATAGCTCAGCTATTTTGTCTTGGGAACTCATTTTTATACAAAGACCTTCCCAGGTCTCTACAAAACAACTAATGAATAAAATTAAAGCTTGCAAGTTTCTAATTATATCTTAGAATATTGTTGATCTTTAAGTTAATTATAAAAATGTAAGACTAAAATAATCTTGCCTGATCTCCAACAAGTTCTTGTTATTACATCACATAGAATTACACTGTATTTTAAAATAAGAGAACTTTTGTTCTTGTGGCTCCTATTGAAAGACTGAACTAGAGCCTTTCTCACTAGTTGTGTGTTACATTATGGTTTTCCTTCTTGACTAAGTGATAAAAAGAGAAGGACACTGAGACTGGGAAAAAGAGGAAAACCTTTGTATTCTTCTTAGCCTAGAAAGGGTACTTCTTAGTATTTCATGATGCTTTTGATTCAAAATACTGCATTTTGAATCAATGTCTGACATTTATTTAAAATGTAGTGGCAGGACTTGACTGATTTCCTCGAGGCTTCACAGACTTACGTTGGCTATTTGGTTGATGAGGTATAATATGAAAAATGGCAAAAGAAAAAAAATCAGGCTGTAATTAATATATTCAAAACAGCTTTAACACTGGTTTAAGTACAACTGATGTGATGATTGGTAGATGTGTTTGAGCTTTCTTTCCTAAATTTGGCCAAACTCTGAACTAAGGTATTTGTTGTAAGAAGGTTTTCTAGGCTCCATCTGTAATGGATGGAGAAAGGAAGCACTCAGGATTCATGTACCAGGTGTAGATAATAAAGTCTAATAGCTAAGAACTAACTTGATCCAAACCTATAGAGTTTAAGAAAAGGGATATATTGTCCTGACTGGGTCTTGACCCACAGGAGGAAACTCAAACAGGTCTCCCACTCTGCAGAGTTACCTGCTGTGGTGTTTCCTGCAGCCTTTGTGCAGAATCAACGTTGCAAAAGACAGCTCAAAGGGACCTGATGGCAAAGCTGTCAAGAACAAAAGAACCTAAAGCAGGAAAGTACCTGTTTTAATTCCAGAGAAGAATCTGAGCTTGTTTGTGAGGTGGAACATGAACATAATGCATGATTGAACAAAGTCTAGAGTTTGCAGAAAAGACAATAAACAAAGCTAAGTGTGTCATGGGGCTTTTTGCTTCTGTTTTTGTTTGTTTGTTTGTTTGTTTGTTTTCCAGGATGTGACTTAAGTTTTCATCCGAGGTTCTGTACTCTTTCATTTCCTTGTGTGACAAGGCATATCCTTCCCATCTTCATCCATATTCAAACATGAATAAACAGATGGTCAAATTAAGGAGACCCTACCAGCCAGAAAATTAAATGAATTAGAAAATCACCAGAGCTTAGTTTTCCAAAACATTCCTTCTTCCATTAAAATAAACACTCCAGCTTACTTTTCCCTCTGCTTTTCTTCCAAACACTTTCAGAACCATGAGATCAAATAATTAAGCTGGTGGAAAATCCCTTGTTGGTATTAGAAACAACCTCTACTGGGAGGAAGACTAAGATAACAGCTGGTTATTACAGAACACGATATTTCATTACATTGAGCATATCTGCTCAAGAAAAAAAGAAAAGTCAGACTTTGAACTTATTGGATCAATGATTACAATAGTATTGGAACAGATTTAATAGCTATATTTTACATTGTGGAGAGAATAAGGAGATATTCTAGTGGGATTTACTTGTTCTACAGAAGTCAGGTTATAAAACCATTTACAGAGAAGAAAGAATCTCCTAATACTCAAAGAAAAAGGCAGGCAGTGAGGAAATTGTATGAGGGCAGCAATCCATCCCAGCAGACTGGTGACTGTACTAAACCCACCTCTGCCAGCCAGTGGTGTCAATGGCCTTGGATCACTCAAGCCAGACAACAGCAACAAAATAAAAGGTCATCCAGACTGCAGCCACACCAATGTAATGGTTCAGAGCAGTGTTGCAGTTTTGAGGAGGGTCCCTTGATTGTCACTGCTTGCCATGTGGTGGCTCCAATTCCGAAGTGATTAGGGTCAGGAGACATAACTAAACTATGCCATGGACAGAGGGGAGTTCTTTGCTCTGTGGGATCAGATCAAATTTAATCTGAAATAGTTCTCAAGAACCACACAGAGTGAAGATGTAGGTGCATCAAGGGCGTAAGTCTACTGATCCATTCCTTATCCTGTACCAAACATCCTATTTCATCATCCACGGGAGCTGTAATACAAATCTCTTTGAAGACAGGCAGAAAGCTGTGCCCTCTCTGTCCTTCCCTGGTAATCTACAGTCCTTGGTGAGCACAGCCTCCCTTGTGCCTACAGTCACAGAATCATTTCGGCTGGAAAAGGCCTGTAAGACCAGGACTGCCAAGGCCACCACTAAGTCATGTCCAAAAGTGCCACATCTACTTCTCTTTGAAATCCCTCCACGGATGGTGATTCCATCACTTCCCTGGGCAGCCTGACCCAATTCTTGACAACCCTTTCGGAGAAGAAATTGTTGCCCATATCCCATCTGAACTTCTCCTGGTGCAACTTGAGGTTATTTCTCTTGTCCTGCCAGGCCCCATCTGTACTAGAACAAGTTGAGATAAAAAACGCAGGCAATTTATTTTAGGAATTGAGCAAAACTTACTTTTTTTCCAATATCTACCTTGCCCTAAGTCTGTTGTCATGCAAGTAGTTGCAAACACTGTGTGGAGGAAGCTGACACTTCACAGGACATGGGAACAGCATCTAAGGTGCTTCTGTCACCTCAGTGGCAGCAGGCAAGGCTCTGAAAACAGGAAATCTGGTTATTTGGACAGGTACAGAATGAATTATAGTAATTTTAAGGAGTGAAGCTGACTTTGATGGGCAGTACTGAGAGCAGTAGCAACATATTGATAATCCCTCTGAATCCTCCAACAACATATGACTCACCAAACGTTAGCTTTACTAGGTAACACTCACTTAAACATTTTCTATTGCCATCTTCTGTGCACTTACTAGCAGGGTTTTTGGGGCTCCCCTCTTTGTGCATGAGAAGCCTTAATGAGAAGTATTTTCAGACACCTTTTTCATCATAGTCTTCAGAATTTCAGATATACTTTTGGAAAAGATAATGTTTCTTCTCCTTTTACACAATATTTTGTTTTTCCTGCTTCTGACACCTAGACCATGAGATTTCTGAGAGAGCCTTGAACATATTGTACACACTTAAAAAGGATAGTGAGTTTATCTACTAACTGATATTTGAACATCACAGTGTTTGCCTCTCTTTTGAAACATCCTTTGCACCACAGTCCTCACTTCTTCCTCTTATTTGTAACGACCTCTTAGATATGTTGTTTGGTTTGAAGTGTTTTGAAGTGAGGCTGGTGGGAATTTTTCCATCACTTTCAATAATCCCCTGATTAGGCTCCATGAGATAAAACTTCAGTCTAGAAATGGGACACCAATCTGTTACAATAGGGCAAGGGGTAATGGTTTTAAACTGAAGGAGGGTCAGTTTAGATTAGATCTAAATCAGAAGTTTTTTACAATAGGTTTCCCTTCTTCCCTCCTGTTCAGTAGGTGAACTTCTGCTGAGAAAGATGCTGCCTTAACAATATCCATGTTTATCCTTTCATACCACTGAGGTACTTAAGGAGACACAAATTATCTGTGTCTATGACATTTCCATTCTTCTTGGCAATGTTTAAAAATTCCAGGAGGCAATGAATCTGGAAACCCCTATTTTTTCAGAAATAAAACCTCAGATAAGGTTGCTTTATTATCCCACATAGGATGCAGAGCTTGTTTTATAAGTCTGAGGCTGTAAAATAGCCCTGTGACTGCATTAAACAACTAATGGATTTCTTCATCTAAGTAGTTCAACCTGAAATGATCTATATCTTTTCATGACTTATCCTTCTTTAACCTCTTACTTGAACTCCTATAACTTACATAAGTAAATGAAATTAGGCATCAATTTTAAATGAAAAAATTCCATGGTAAACTGGAAACTCAGAAGGCTTGCTCTGGAAATGTCAATGCAAAACATCTCAGCATTTCTGATGTGAAAGGTTTTGTTTCAGCATTTATAAAGCTGAAAGTTTTATTGCAGAAAAAGTTAACTGTCACTTTCAAAAACTCAATGTTTTCACACTTTTTTCCCCAGTTAAATCAATTCACTAAATCCAATACATGTTCATGAGTAATTTTGTTGTTTATGAGAACTGAATCTTTTAAAGTGATTTCACTTTTCTCAGAAGAAAAAACATCTTCTCAGCTCTGCTTTCTGAGTTACTGCTTCTGCCTTTTTTCTTGCAATTTGCTTGTGAAGCTTGAAATCATTTGATACACAATATGTATCTGAAAACCTCCCTCTGTACATTAAGTCCTACAAGCTGCAGTATTGCCTGTGAGTTAAAGACACCTCAATTGATGAACAGATGAAGGGACAAGGAATTGACATAAATCCAACACCAAAACAAGCAACCATATTTTAAACATATTTTAAGGCTTTCCAGGGAGTGATATTATGGTTTGTCCATTACTGATAAGGAAAGGTAATGAGAACATTCAGCTCTTTATGGGGAGCATATGGCAAGCTGGCAGCCTTAGTGGTTTGTTGAGAGCAACTAGTACTTTGATATCCTTTTACATGTAAATCCTCAATGTTTATGCTAAATCAAGGCATCTATTAGTTAATCAGTCCTGACACTTCAGCAATCAGGTTTCTCTTGCCAGGTCAGCAGTAGATTTCCTTAACAGAATGGAGATATGGATCGGGTGAACTTTCCCAACCAAACACTGTGAAAGCAATGTGTTGCTGTCACTCTGGGGAAGGAAAACTTGTGTTAAACCTGCACATCTTTGCAGACTGCAGTCCTGAACTCTCTCTCATACCACCACTCAGCAAGGAAAATATATTTCTCCCTCAGACTCACCTCACTTTTTGAACAGTCAAGAGGCTTCCTGCACTTCATTTTCTGCTTGTGTGTAGTGAAAGGAAGGATGTCAAACCCCTTGAAGTATTTTCCTTGTGAAACATAGGACTTCAGTAAAGTTAAAAAATTGCTTTTGCTAACTACGTGCTTTCTCATGCCTTTTTACAAACAGCTTCCTGGCCAAACTGCAAGGTGATCAATGTGGTCTCTCAAAATCATTCTTCAGTGGCAGGCAGTTTGCATAAATGAAAGTTAAGGACTCAAGAACCTAAAGCAATTTAATTTTTTATGTGCCAAATGAAACATAATTGCTTTTCTATATTTGCTGTATTAAATTTTGCTAGGTCCTTAATAATTTCTTGAAAACAACTTATTTATCTTCAAAGGAATTTTTATAGGACTTTTAAACTAATAGCTGCATTTATTATTAATTAGCCTGGACAATGTAGCCTATCTCAAACAGCTGACTTTGGATTTTCAACTGATTTGAATCTTTTCATAAGTCTAATAAAAATATAACATTTCTTATTAAAGAATTTTTTAAGTAAAGAGACTTCCTAATTTCTTACAAAATCAGAAATACAGTAACACTGAGAAAATGCAGTATTTTTTGACAGAGGATGGTGTCTTTCTAAATCTGAAACACTCTGAAAAACAGAGTATTTGGGGATTTTTTCAAAAACTCTGAGGCCTGATAATGTTCCCCAAAAGCTGGCATCAAGAAACAGGTCTGCAGCTGAAGTACAATGACCCTTTTTCTTGTTGTTTATGGAATAAGAAGAGTTAAAAAAAAGAAAGAAAGGAAAAAGGACTCTGCGGGTGTTTTTCAAAATGAAGATTGAAGAAATATAAATGCTTACATTTCTTGGCTTAGCAAAATACTTGATTCATGACCTGGGAGACAAATTTAAATATTTCTTCTTTTTTGTCCAGTTACATGAGCAAATACAACAATTAGAGAAGGCAAATGATCCCTGGTGTAATTTTTAAATGAGAGTTCTCATCCATGTTTGTAGAATAAGCCTTTTCTACAGTCAGAGAGAGGAATGTGTTGATATTTGTTCCACTGCATGATGTCAAGGACAGGTGTTAGGCTTTAAAATCAGAGGGGGAGAGATGAGTTTAGTCATCAAGGATCTGGTGGATGGGAAGGAGTTGTTTGTATTCAAAACCTTTTAATCCGAACCAATAGACCACAATTTTATGGAAGATATGTTTCTCTATTAGATTTAGAGATAGGTAAACAGTTAATGGCTTGAAAGAAAAGGTGAAACAAACCCTACTTGAGACCCTGTCCAGCTGAATTTCTTTCATATGAATTTAATTAATTTTATCACACAAAGCTAAAGAAAATTCTGCCTGTGTTAGGGATGTATTAATCTTGTCTTACAGATGGAAGTGTGACTGAAACCAATGAAACTGCTCCAATCCAGAGCAACTGAGGATCTAGGATATGTTTAATGGCTTTTAAAAAAAACATGTTTGGCAGAACTGATCTTCATTGTAAAACACAAAACTACAAATCAAAAAAGTCACATGAATAAATAACTTCGGAAACTGCAAAAAGTCTCAAGCAAAACTGAAAAGGACCAGTATTTTCCTGAGGTGGAAGCTTTGTTAGGTGGTGTCAGGGCATGCCAAGAGTGCAGAGGATAGTTCTGAAAGGAAATGTACAAGTGACTGATATCCCTATGAATAGAGAATTTATTTGGCCTTTTATATTTACTAATTTTTTGTTATTATTGTTATTTATTTTTTCTCCTCAGTGTGTTGAAAACCAGACCTAATGGAATGATGTGTCCAATGTTCTCAGTTTTAGTGTTACCTCAGCCTGCACATATTGCCATTTTATTTGTCTAATGAGGGACTGCTGTAAGTGGGACAAGCCAAGACCAACCTCTCCTGTAAAGGGCTGGAATGTGCCGCTGATTAAGCGACATTAATTTAGTAAGGAGAGATAACAGGTCTTATTAGATCAAATCACACAGCAGGAAAAATCCCAACAGAACCACAACCAAACTAAACCAGAAAAGCCTTCTGACAAATGAGTTCTTTCTTATTAAGCTGTTATTAAAGGGGAGATGATGGGCTGAATATTTAAATCTCCCTATTATGTGTCTGTGTCCTGACACTGTGAGCCATGATGTGATAGTTAATGTAGGGTTAATAGTAACCTTTTTTTTGGATTGTGATTTCTTGTAATGATTTCCTCCTCCACAAACTCTTTGTTTTCTTTTAATTTCCCTATGTAATGAGTAAAATGAATATTCACCTGCCTGAAAGTAATTTTATGATGTTAGAAGGCTTATTACCTAATGTTTGTAAAGCACTTTGAGGTGGAAAACTGCTATGTATTATCATTATTGACAGTAGAAGCAACTTTAGTGATGAATACTGATGAATACTTTCTCGCTGAAAATGGTCTCTAATTTAGATTAATTGAAGCATCTTTTTCATGGTAACATGAATTCTGTAGCTACTGAGGACCAAAACCAAATGTTTTAATGTTTTATGGTATTTATTGGTAAACTTCTTAGGACTGAGACTGCATTCTACATATCCTAATATACATCCTATCACCCAGGATTGTGAATCATGTCAGAATCCTTTGCTGCTCAAATGGTAAATAATATTATCTTTTAATTATATATAATAAAAAAGTTTCCAATATTCCATTTATAGTGATTTGACCCCCATAACTTCTCTAACTTAAATTGAAAATGTATTTATTAATAGTCACCATGGAGTGTCACCACCAGCTTTTTATACACTATAAATAATCCACGATTAACTATCTCTATGTGTTTGATACACTGTAATTTGTTTAGGATTAATGGACTCAGCTCCTCAGTAAATGCTGAGTTCCTCCATATTTCAGTAATGTCTAATCCATTAGCTGCACTAAAGTATATCTGTAAGAATAAATCAATGAGCTGATGCTTATCAGACATTGTGTTATTCAAATAGTTTGCACTCAATAATATCTGTAAAAAAACCTCCTTTACAGGTTGCCAAAATTTAAAGAAGGGGTTTATGCACCAGGGGGATTATTTTCTTTGGAATATTGTCCAAAAAATTATAGAATGTGTGTGTGTAGCTCCACTCTTCATTGATCATTTATAAAGTCATTTTTATGTTTGCAGATATTCATGGTTCTGGGGAAAAAGAAAACAAAAGCAGAGAAGGCCACATTTATTTATTTACTTTTAAAGTATAGTTTAGAAGCACAGCACTTTTCAGGTTTAAGTCAAGAGTTTGTATGTGGGAAAAAATCATATATAATTTATATGAATGTTTGATCTATAAAAATATAGAGAATAGATGAAAGCCAGATAATTTTCAGTGCACCAGGGAAATTTTTCATATTTCACATCGAATAATATAACAGATGCTGTCATTGAGTGATACCTATTCAACATATTATGTGCTCATTAGGTTTATTTGTTATGTATCACACATATGAACACATTAAATATCAAAACCTTGTCCCAAAGCACAGGTGAGCTAAATAAAAGAAACAAGGAAGGGAGAGGGAGATGAGATACTCTACATTTATTTAAATAGTATTTTGACATAGGCATGAGCATAGACTTGCTAATTTTTGATTGCAGCATCTGAATATTTTATTTTGAATTAAAGATTACTGTGGCTTGGAAAACAGTTCCTATGAAACCTTACTGTTAAATAAGGAGATGTGTATGAGAAATGGTGAACGACTGTGGAGAGAAGAAAGGTACCACGACTTTTTGGGTTATGCCTTATTTATGCAGCTGGCAGACACAAACTTTTTAGGACAGATTTCTGCCTGTATCACTTTTCCCCACAATGCCTTGCTGTGCTTTTCCAGACTTGCATTCTGCATATGGATCCAGCAAAAACAAATGCTGACAAACTCCTGGGTATATCAGGAGGGGTGTTTTTTGGTCCAGTATGACAGAATCATGTCTGGAAAAGGGAGACATGGTACAGTGACAGCTGCTAGTCAGCTTGTATTACACTGACTGCTTCTTACAGCTTCTCTGCAGAGCGGCGTTACAAGGACCTTGGATGGAAAATTGAAAGTAGGTACTGATGTCAGTCCAATGGCTGTAACTTTATAGACAGCAATAATGACCCTGAAACACAAAATTTATTTTATCACCTGCCTTTTATAGAATTTGGCCCAAAAGTTTTGTAATTTAAATGCATAGGCTTATGATCAAAATAGCTCCTAAACCAATGAAATGTTGGCAAAGACATAAATCCAGCACATACCCAGCTTTACAGAGGTATAAAAAAGGGCCTCAGAAAGACTCAGATGATGTGAAAAAATGTAGTCACTGCTCATGTCCAGATATTCCTGGTAGAGTATTTCTCACAAAGATCAGGAAACCAGAACCACTCAGACAATTTTTCCTATGAGTGAAAACATAACTAATTGAGAATAAGAAGGAGAATTAAAAGTTTCCCACAGTGTTTAAAAAAAGAACTGAAGGCATTCTTTATGCTCCTTTGAAAACTGGAGGAACAAAGGCAACATCTCATTCCCTCATGGACTGTTCTCTCTGCAGTGAAGGAGGCTGAGCTGGCTACTCAGGGTTGTTCTTTGCTGGCATAGGCAGGTGAATGAAAAAAAGAATGGAGTGAAGAGGTCTTTGGCTTTTGCAGGTCCTTGGCTCTTACACCCCTCCATACCAGGCTCAGTGTAGCTGAACCATCAGTGTGGAGTTTGGGGTGAGGTTTATCAGAAGCAATAAAAGTAGGTTTCCGATTGAGGATGACATGGATTCCTCAGTTCTGTTGTGTGTGTTAATTAAATCTTCGTGGAGTGTAAAGGGAATTTACAGAGACTTGCTCAGGTCTTGATCTGACCTTTATCAGGATGAAGTTGGTGTGAAGTAGCCATTTGGATTCTCTCTGTAGTCTTAGACATGTGTTGAGGAGTATCGTGCTTTGCAAGGACTGAATGTCAAGTTATAGGGTGGCTAAATTTGGAGATAATTTATGCTACTGCAAACTGAGGCTGACGAGATGTTTAAAAACCCCAGATTTAGATCTATGCTCAGTAGCTCACATTTCAGTTCTGGGAGCTTTGTGCTTTTCTTTGATGCCAATGAAGTTACTGTTTCTTACACAATGCACTCATGCTTGGTCTTGATTTTACATACCAAGGAAGGACTATGAGTGTCAAAAATACTAGACTCTGTCTTCCAGAAGAGTATAAAAATATCCAACCCATCCATCAAACTGGGCCTAGCACAACTCAGTTTGTCATGACAACAAAGTAATCTGAGAGCTCACTGATAATGACTCTAATAAATGCCTTGGTGCATGAGAGGCATATCAGCAAAAATGACAAATTGATAAAAGAGAAGGTTACACAGGAATGCAAATAAAAAGCTTTCAGTCTGTGTCAAGTATTTCTTCTTGCCTGGTAATAGCTGAATAGAAAGGAAATGAAAGAAATTCTCTTGACTGCAGGATCAAAACCACACACAGGGAAAGAAACCCCTTACATCATGTGCAAGAAGTGCTTGACATAAGTACGTCTACAGCACTCTAAGGAACAAAAGGGGTTTGCTTTAACTGACTCGAGGTACCTAACCTTGGCTACAGAGTTAGGAGTCATATATGCATTCAGTAAAGCTTTCAGACACCAATTCAGGCATCAAGGTGAGATGCTGGAAGCAGAGATCGTGACTGTTGCACACCATGTTCAACTGAAGGTGCTGCAGAAACTTAAGGATATGAGGTGGGTTAAACTGAGCCAAATGTGGTATTTCACCTAGGCTCAAGAATCCTGAAAGAACTCTTTCAATATTTTCATATTTTTCTGCTTCTTCAGGGTTGAAAAAAAATGGTGTTGCTCTAAAACCTTCTATCCCAATTTAGGGTTATTTAGGCAAAGCTCTGGTTACCCCTGAGCCAGCAGGGGACAGTAGGGTGTACTACTCACAAGGTTATCAGGAGGCTGATCTCATCAGTGCACAACCTTATGAAGAACACAAATATTTAAGCACCCAGAAGATACATGCCAAGATGGTCTTAAGCAGCAAACAAAAAATACGACGTCAGACTATTTTAAATTTTTTTGGGAACATCTGAGGTTTGAATGGGCAGCGAAGCTTCTCTTGCACTCTTACACTGTATTCCTTTCCTTCATGGAAGACAAATGTGCTTTTAGCCACAGCAAATGTGTAATTTGTCTATTTGTTTTTCTTTTCTTCTTTCAGTAGAACTGAAATGATACTTTTGTAAACATTTCAGTGTGACACAGGTTTTTAATGAAAGGTTTTTAATTTGGTTTACTTACAGTCTCTGAAGTAGTATTTTCATTCCTAAAACATCTAACATATGTATACATATGTATTACTTCTTTAGAAGCCTTTTGTAATCTGCCCTTTTTCTTCTAAGTCTCCTGAAGACAGGGCAAACTGTTATCCACATCTTTTGCACCTTGGTCCTCCTTCCCAAAGCTAGTTAGTCTCCTGAGAAGCCTTAACTACAAATGTACTACATGTGATCTATCAACTGTCCTTAACGTGCACTCAGCTACAGAGGAACTGAGACTTCACTGTCTTGAAAGATTCTGCAACTTTGATTTTGGCAAAGGTTGTTTGGTTCCCCCTCTTCCCTCTATTTCTTTTCCATGTTTTGTTGTGGAAAGGTAAGAATTATTTTCAAGGTGTTGAAATGTTGTCTCTGACGTATTAGGAAGTTCTCTATGGGAATAAAACCTTTTGGTTTTAATACAGATTGCATTTATTTAATCAAATGTACTAGAGAGACAGTAAAAACTTCTAAAGCCTCTCCATGCTTTTCTCATTCCAGATTTCATATGGACTCAGTTTTATTAGCAGAAACACTACTTATGGTTTCCCAGGACAAGGAGAGAAGAAAGGCCCCTCTGGCAATTACTATTTAAAGTATTCAGCCTCTTTATTAATTACTCCATTTTCAAATACAATTAAATATAACTGAATATTTATTTAGTTCTAATGAACATCTGGGATGCTGCTTCCTTCCTGAGACTCCAGAAACTGTGGCTTGTTGTTACATAACACCCAGGAGAAAAGGCATAAGGTGGGAAGGATCAACAGATGGTACTCCAGGAGTATGAACGATCCTGTAGCCTACTCATGCAGAGCTTGGTTTGGACCCCTGCCCCTTTTTGCAGCTGTACCTGCTCTGTCAGCACCCAGCTGTCAAACCTGCACCCTGTCCAGCTCAGCCTCTGTGTTTACTCTTAGTTATCACCTCTCCTTCCCTCTCTGCAGATTGGCAAAACCACCTGATGTGTGAGGCTGTGACATCTTGTATACCAAAGACATCAGAGGAGGTGTTAATTTGTTCCAGCTCTGGAACCCTCTGAGCTGCCCCACAGTTCATTTATCCTCCAAGTTTTTTGAATGGTTTGATAGTTTCAGCTGCAATAGTTTTCTGGCAAGGGGGTTGAACTAAGTGATCTTTAAGGTCTCCTCCACCTCAAAACACTCTGTGATTCTATACATTTAGCATATACTACTAATAGCATCTTGTTGCTGAGCAAGGAAGTGGAAAATTACAGGGAATGAGTTTCCAGAAGGATGTCTAACTAACAGTTACTGTTTGCACCAGCAATTAAGTTCGTAAATAAAGTAGAAGCTTTACATTTGCTGAAGTCCTGAAGCTCAAGGAGAGATCAGCTCTCTGTCTGAGGAGACTTTCAATCAAGTAGGATAATCCTTCAGATGCCTATGATTGATTTTCCTTGCCCAAAGCCTATGCTTGTTGTGTTAAATAATGTATCTGCCCTGCGAGACAGGCTGTAATTCTCTCTGCTGGAGCTAAAAGTGTTGTATCCATCTCCCAACTGGGAGCAACACACTCCCTCTACCAGCATTAGACACAGAAATCTGGGGCAGATTATAAAAAAAAAGTGAGCACACAACAGCATTTCCTTTGTGCATCCTCCCAGCTTTCAGCAGTGTGCAGTTTGGTTATTAATGAAGTTTTCTTGCAAGAGTCCGTCTAACTTTCTTAATTAGGTTCTCCACAGCCTCCTGAAGCAGAGAGTTGAGCAGTTTGACTGAATCACAAGGAACCAAACAGCAAAAATCAAAAAGCAGAGCACATTATGTGCTGCTGGATACAGGAAAGAATCCTGCAGGCAAACCATTCTGGTGCCCTTGCTGAAGGACACTTTATCCAGTTACGCTAAATGGAGCTATGTGTGGAAAAGGATGGGATTCAGCACTGTTAGGACATCTTATTCTGGTCCCCTTTGGCCATTAACACAAAGTTTATGGGGAAAATACTTTGGCCATATATGGTAAAAATATCTTAACACTTCTTCATGTTCCACTGCTGCAAAGTACAGCAATGGGAAACTTAGGTTTTAGTGTCTATTATAGGTTTTTTTTCCCTTCAAAGTGGAAGTGAAAACAGGGAAGTAATTCAGAGATAATTTCATGATCCAAATTACTTTTTGTGCATATATAGCAAAGTACACTAATATAAATTTTGAGCTCAGACTGGATGGTTCACTGAGAAACAGTTTAATTTATCACATTAATTATGTAATTAAAGCATGAAGGAAGCAGTGGTTTAATTGAATACAGGCAATGTTTATTTGTTCACACAGGTATTTTGCATCCTTGTAAATTCATCAAACGAAGAAAATGTTTGCACCACTATAATTGGAGGGCCTAATTTATCCTTTTTTTAACTACCTACAAATATATAAAAGTTGTTTGTTTATTCATGCCTGGAAATTGAGTAATTCCCTTCTTAGAAAAAGGTAAGGAGTGCAGGAAAGTTAATTCTTATTGTAGAAATCTGCACAGAAATGCAGAACATACATTCATTTATCTCCCTCTATAATTGTGCAATAAAGTAACACATGCTTGATTATAATTCTAAAAGAAAATCTTATCTGCAAACCATATGCTCCGTGATGCCCTTATGCAGATTGTTATTTTTGTCTGACAATATAAAAAACCTCACAAAGCAGTATAAGATTTTGCTTTTTGCTTTCATCTCTCACACATCCACATACAGATATTTAACACTGCTGGCTGCTGGTGGGATGCATGAACTTTTGTGGGATATGGAGTATGGATGACCTTTCAGCTTCATTATTGTACAGTTCATTTTACTTCATTTATACTATTATTATTTTCATTTATACTAACCAGGCTGGTATTACCTTGTTCTTTTATTCTTTCTGCAAAAATAAGATTAAATTGTTAATCTACAAGAACTTGCAGCAGGAGGGGTTTGGTTTATTGTTTTTTCTTGTTTTCCATTTTTATGTTCATTATTGACTTGTTTTAAATTTTCCTCTGGAGACAGTAAAATATTTGAAAGGGCAGGTCAGGGAACTGGCAGGTCATCTATTCATGAGTCTCTTTGGTTCTTCCTCCACTCCAAAGCCCAATCTGCAAGACATGGTTTTAAACAAATAACTTGAGGCTTATGAGTTGCTTTCAGTGAGGCTAATGATCTAAATTAAGTGACTTATATGAATCAGTGTTGTCAGGGTGCAGGACATGCATGTAGCAGGTGAGATGGGCACCTCAGCTGGTAACAGAGATAAATGAACTCCTGGACTTGCTATCAGATTATCCCAGCATTCCTGTGCAAGCTTTTCCTTGAAAGCAAGGGGGTGGAGAAACTCAGTGCAAGATGAGGAACCAGATCAGCCTCAAGAAAGACTGTCAGGTCCAATCATGACAAATTATCTCTTATTTTTTCTATTCCTGTTTTTTTCCCCCTTGGTTCTCCCTTCCTCACATCATATCCTATTCTTTTTTTTTTCCTGTCTCATTTCCTCCATATTCTCTGCTAGTCACATCTGGGGTTGTTGTGTGGTAGAAGTTTTCCAGCTTCAAGACTTCTCAAGTCTCTAAAGTGATACTAAGAGAGAACGAAACAAAGTGAGGAGCTGAAACACTGTAGAGTCTAAAGGCATCAGGACATGTATTTGAGAAAACAGCCTCAAGTTACACCAAGGGAGATTTAGGCTGCTTGTTAGAAAAAGTGTCTTCACTGAAAGAAGCGTTGGAACAGGTTGTCCAGGGACCTGGTGGAGTCACCATCCCTGGAAGTGTTCAAAACAACGTGTGGATGTGGCAGTTGGGGATGAGGTTTAGTGGTGGCCTTGGCAGTGCTGGGTTGATGGCTGGATTTGATGATCTAAGAAGTCTTTCCCAACTGCAACGAATCCACGATTCTGTGATTCAGACTCAGCACTCCGTGTCCTCCCCAGCATTTGAAAATCTTGANGGGATATGGAGTATGGATGACCTTTCAGCTTCATTATTGTACAGTTCATTTTACTTCATTTATACTATTATTATTTTCATTTATACTAACCAGGCTGGTATTACCTTGTTCTTTTATTCTTTCTGCAAAAATAAGATTAAATTGTTAATCTACAAGAACTTGCAGCAGGAGGGGTTTGGTTTATTGTTTTTTCTTGTTTTCCATTTTTATGTTCATTATTGACTTGTTTTAAATTTTCCTCTGGAGACAGTAAAATATTTGAAAGGGCAGGTCAGGGAACTGGCAGGTCATCTATTCATGAGTCTCTTTGGTTCTTCCTCCACTCCAAAGCCCAATCTGCAAGACATGGTTTTAAACAAATAACTTGAGGCTTATGAGTTGCTTTCAGTGAGGCTAATGATCTAAATTAAGTGACTTATATGAATCAGTGTTGTCAGGGTGCAGGACATGCATGTAGCAGGTGAGATGGGCACCTCAGCTGGTAACAGAGATAAATGAACTCCTGGACTTGCTATCAGATTATCCCAGCATTCCTGTGCAAGCTTTTCCTTGAAAGCAAGGGGGTGGAGAAACTCAGTGCAAGATGAGGAACCAGATCAGCCTCAAGAAAGACTGTCAGGTCCAATCATGACAAATTATCTCTTATTTTTTCTATTCCTGTTTTTTTCCCCCTTGGTTCTCCCTTCCTCACATCATATCCTATTCTTTTTTTTTTCCTGTCTCATTTCCTCCATATTCTCTGCTAGTCACATCTGGGGTTGTTGTGTGGTAGAAGTTTTCCAGCTTCAAGACTTCTCAAGTCTCTAAAGTGATACTAAGAGAGAACGAAACAAAGTGAGGAGCTGAAACACTGTAGAGTCTAAAGGCATCAGGACATGTATTTGAGAAAACAGCCTCAAGTTACACCAAGGGAGATTTAGGCTGGGTGTTAGAAAAAGTGTCTTCACTGAAAGAAGCGTTGGAACAGGTTGTCCAGGGACCTGGTGGAGTCACCATCCCTGGAAGTGTTCAAAACAACGTGTGGATGTGGCAGTTGGGGATGAGGTTTAGTGGTGGCCTTGGCAGTGCTGGGTTGATGGCTGGATTTGATGATCTAAGAAGTCTTTCCCAACTGCAACGAATCCACGATTCTGTGATTCAGACTCAGCACTCCGTGTCCTCCCCAGCATTTGAAAATCTTGACAGAGCTCGTGTTTGCCAACTGATTAATTAATAACTAAATAAGAAGTGGTATTTTTATCGTTGCAGTGCCTGTTTGAGATTTTTGGGAAGAACAGTTATTAGTTCAGAACAGTTATTAGACAGAATTCCAGTTTTTCCATTCGTAATTTGGTAGTGAATATGAACTCTGTGGATGGCAAAGTGACATGCAGTCACACATCTAATTGGATGACTGCCTCATAAGAGGTACCTGTTCAAGAAAATAAGTGCAAAGACATATCTTTCAGAGGAAGGAATAAGAGGCATTCTTCCCATGTGGGGGACCATTTTTGGGAATCAGACAGATGGAAAAGTGGCTTTGGAGTTGATGTCAAGCAGCTCTGTCTCAGCTGTCCATAAAAGTATGCAGCAAAAAAGGACCATGAAAAATCCCTGCTTTTACAAAGAGATAATTGTACAACAAACAAATTTACCTTTAAAATAATCTTGTTGAGGATGAAAATGGAATATTGCATCCAGTTCTAATACCTTTGTATTTTGTGTATGGTCCTATCTCATTTTCTGTTCCTGTCCTACCTCTGCAATCAGCATCTTGTCTATCTTCCCAAAATACACAATTTTATTTTATTGAAAGTCCATTTCAACCCAGACCTAAAATCAGGGGCAGATTCAGAGATGTTCTTACTTTCTCTAAGGTGTTTCACTAATCACTCCCAGATGGCAATAAAACAATTGCCAGGGAAAACACAAACGTAATAATATTGTCACATAAATGAAAAGATGCCACAAATGAATGCATTTACAGATTATTTGTGTGCAGAAAACACTTGAGAACAGACAAGTGGCAATTGGTTTGCAATGTCTCTGCTGGGAAACTCCATACAATTATAATTAGTGCTCTGCCTCTTATTATTCTAACTTGGTTGGGAGATAGACTGCAAATGACTTTTTAATGGCTTTGGTTGTGTATTTTTCCTTTGTTATCAGACCATAACAGCAACACAAACAGTATTCTTGCTCTACTCAATCTGCCAAAGTGTCCTTTGGACCAGATGGTTTTGGCTTCACTAAACTAAATTTAAATCATTAAATTATTGCACTGTATCCCATGTTATCATCTTAACAGACCTGGCAGCTAGAAGCTGGTTTCTATCAGTAGGTTTTGATACAAGGTAAAAATTTACTCAATAAGGAATGTTTTAAGTTTATCCAGTTATTTGCTTTATTGGTGCTTCCTTTCTACCACTCATTCATATTCCCGACTTCATCCAGGCCTCCTACAATGCAGGATTGGTGATTATTGTTTTCATTGGGAAGAGATGGTTGGTGTTGACAAAACATAGGATCAATAAAGAGTTGTAAGTGATCAATTCTCTATTGCTTTCATGTTCCTTGATGATTCCCAGAGTTAGGTCACCTGGGGAAACCGTGGAGCTAAACAAAAGATTAAGGTAGTTAGGAAAAATGAGGGGAGTAATGAAATTCTAGTCCTTTGACAGATATGAGTGGAACATCAATAATGACTAAATGCATTTGCAGTGTTTGCTGTAATAATCTAAACAACATAATAAGGTCTCCTGTTAATAAAAGAAAATTGGAAAATATTAAGGACACTTTATTGTAATAAAAATTAGCAATTTCTATTCATTTTCATGTATTTATAGTACTACATTAGACACCATGAAAAAATGTGAAGGGTTTTAAAAAGGGATTTTGCTGTTTTTTTTCCTTTTCTGCTATACAAGGAAATAATTTCACATTTATGATAATTGTAAGGTTGTTTTTTTTTTTTAAAAGAAAATGAAAGAAAACAGAATGAAAAATCCTACCTATCTTTTCAGTGAAGAGCATTTCAAATATCATTTTATACACAATGTGGAAAAAAAGCAATTAATGCGGGCTCTGAAATCAGGTATTAAAGAGACAAAATAAGAGGACAGAGATAAGCAGTTGTGAGGGGAACTAAAATACTAGTGTGGGGATGAGAGCAGTAAATGAATAAGACTTGGTTAATGATGCAATAAAGAAACCGAGGACTAGAATGGGGACGGCAATCTGAGAAAAACTCATTTTGTGAAGAAGAATGGAAAAGTTCTAACAGAGTGACCTATAACTCAGATATTGACTGGACAAGACTGGAGCATATTGATCACCAATCCTCTTCATCACTGAATAAGCACTGAAATCAGAAGGTGGTGCTTTTTACTTTTTGTTAAACAAAGGCTAAGAACATTCTGGAAAATGTAGAAGTGAAAAATGAGCTTCACTGAGCGTGAATTTGATTTATGCTGTATAGACACAGGTAAATTTTTGGTGTGCACCCAAGATCACAAAATCATAGAACCATAGAATTTTTTGGGTTGGAAGGGACCTTAAAGACCATCTACTTCCAAATCCCTGCAGTNTGTGCAAATCCAACTTTCAACCAGCTACAGTGGCAAACAACTCATGATGATCATATCATACCACTGACCATGCTGTAATTGCATGCAACCTCTTTGAATTCATCCTAATTTTTGTTGGCATGACATAAAAATGATATTTCAGACTCTCCAGGGTCACACTTCTGACTCCTTTCACCTTAGTTTTCTCCATTTGAAGTCAGCTGTTCTCTGCACCACTGTGGGAGAACGTGAATGCCTCTCTAAGGTGGAAAAAGAAAAAAAAAGCTTGTGTGGAGAATTAAGGCAAGAGGAAATTAATGAAAATGCAAGTAGCAGCAGTAATTAAAGCCTCTGTCTTTATAAAGATACTCAATGTCCCCGTTCACTTCTTGTTCATATTGCCTGCCCTGTTTCCATGGTATGTGACCATATGTTTAACAATTAGCTTGGAACAGATTTTTCTGAACAATTTTTATTGCCCTTATGTCAATCTTAGGCTGTATTTTGCATAAAATTAGTCAAAAAATCAGTGGAAAAAGAAAGTATCATTTTAATTGCAGATTAAAGTACTGTGATCAATATTCCAAACATGCTGAGCTATAATATCGGAAACCGTACTAAGAATAACATTTATATGCAGCTATTCCTTTCTGACAGATTTTCTGCCTAAATACCATGCCCAGTAAGAAAAAGAAGGCAAACAGTGAAAAATCTCATTCTGGGAACACACTGTGTGATCAGGAGAACAATGTAGAAATCAAAGATGTCCCTGAGGGATGTGTTTGTCTGAGTCAGTTCAAAACCCTTTAAACTGGTCTTTCAAAAGAACATGATGCTCTTATTTGTTCTGTTTTGCAGCAATGTGCTGATTAATGCTTGTGCAAATTTTGAGAAGACTAGTTTGGCATAAGGATTTGCTTTCCTTCACCCCTTCTGCTCCCTCTTTTTTTTTTTTTTGTTGACTCACAAGCTGACTAAGCCAAGATCAAACTTAAAGAGGACGCTCAAAGCAACTTTGGTGTAAAAGCAGATAGCAAACACAGAGGATTCTGTTGTTGTTCCTTGTAGGGAGAGGGCAGAATTGTACAGCTGTGTTATAGCTCCATATTTACAAAAAATAATTATAAATAATCTTTCACTGGCACAAGAGAATCGCAGATTTGGAATGGATTCCCAGGCAAATCAAACTTCCCCTAACAGTGTAGGCAACTATGTCACAGAATCATAGAATCAATAAAAAAATAGAATCAAAAAATAATAGAATCCTAAACACATAGTATTGTAGAATCATAAACTCATAATCACTGAATCATAGAAAGTATTGGACTGGAAGGTGACCTCAAAGATTACCTATTTCCATCCCCCCTGTTATGGGCAGGGACACCTTCCACTAGACCAGGTTGCTTCAAGCCCTGTGCAACCTGACCTTGAACATTCCCAGGCATGGGGCAGCCAAAACTTCTCTGTGGAACCTGTGCCAGCACCTCTTCACCATCACAGTACAGAATTTCTTCCCCATATTTAATCTAAACCTGGTCTCTGTCAGTGTGAAGCCATTCTCCCTTTTCCTATCATTCCAACTCCCCTCTCCAGCTTTCTTGTAGCTTGTAGGCACTGGAAGGGGCTCTAAGGTCTCCTTGGAGCTTTCTCTTCTCCAGGTTGGAGATCCCCAGGTCTCCCAGCCTGTCTCCACAGCAGAGGTGCTCCAGCCTTCTGAGCCTCTCTGTGGCCTCCTCTGGACTCACTCCAGCAGCTCCACATCCTTCTGATGCTGGGGGTCCCAGAGCTGGACAGAGCACTGCAGGTAGGGTCTCACCAGAGCATTGGGGGAGAATCATCTCCCTTGACTTCCTGGCCACACTGTGGGGATGCAGCCCAGGATACAATTGGCTTTCTGGGATGCCATTGCACGTTCTTTGAGGAACAAACTGCAGTGAAGTTACACAGCAGATACTACAGAAAAAGAATGTGCTCTTTTTAAGTATTAACCTCACAGTCTCTGCTGACCAAGGTATTATAAGTACAATTGTGATGATCTCACATAAAAAAATCTCCACTGAGCAGTAAACACCTAGCAGAAGAGGTGAGAATAGTGATTTCAAGCTTTCTTCACATAGAGTCCTCCTTCTAGTTCAAATTATCACAGATATTTTTAGTGAAAAACTCACTTTACGAGAGGACTGATGCAGCATAAAACAAACTTGTGCTTCACTATTTTCTCTGCCCTGATCTTTCCAGTGTAAGCAATGAGATTCACAAAACGACTTCTTGCATCGCAGCAGGAGTGGGAAAAAACTTGCTTTAAAATACAGCATGTTATTTCATCTCTGTGTGAGTCAAAATACTAGGAAACTTACTTTCCTGAAGAATATTTACCTGCCTTGGACAGAGTTGCAGGTTTTAAGTAAACTGTAGAGAAAAAAAGCTGCAGTCTGACATTTCCCACAGTGAAGTGCTCTAAGAGCATATTGTGAAGCATTTTGAAGGGGAACAGAGTAAAATGTGTCATCGTTAAAAAAAAACAATAAAAAAACCCAAAAAAAGTTGCCAGGAAAACTCAGCAGAAAAACATAGGTACTATTTTGGGTGGAATGGAAAAAATACAAGAGCTGTGAGCAACCAGGTTTAGTGGGAGGGGTCCTTACCCATATCAGGGGGGTCAGAACCAAATGATCTTTTGAGGCCCCTTCCAACCCAAAACATCCTACAGTTCTATGATTTTATGGCTCTCTGACACAGTTTCCTACACAGTTATGGGGAGGTTTGGTGTCCCCAGGATTCTGTGATTCTGTGACACAGTTTCTAGTTAATGCCTAGGGCACAGAAGGACTAACTCTGCTCACTGATTATGAGTTTCTTTTCCTCTTGTGGCTGGATCCCGCAGAAATTTGAGTCTAAGATACAGCTGGGGGCATCCAAATTGAGATAATATGCCAGCTGCCAAGGTGCCACATTAAAACCCACTGGGGACTCATGCAGATGTGCTGAACATTTGATTATCGGGGAGATTTAAGCTTGTTGGGAGGTAAATGGATTCACTGGTTAGGACAGGGCTAAAATGAAGCGTATAGACTGAAGTCTTCATCTGTGAATAAAATTAAACAGGAAAATGCTGTCATTAGCCTTGCAAAAAGCTGCTCAGGTATCTAGACCAAAGGGAACTAGTGCAGTCAAGAAGCCAGCCAAACAAAAGAGTGAGTGGCAGCATGTTCAGAGACTGTTGTGAAAGTCAGGTGGCCAGAAAGGCTGTGCAGCAATCTCAGATGTGATAAATGAGAGATGTTTCATTCTGCCTGTCCATTGTTCTACCTCTGAAAGTGGTGTTTTGCAAAACATCTGACGAAGAGAGGGTCTGTCCCCTGTTCCTGTCTCTGCACTTCTGCTGCTTCCTTTGTACTGTACCTACAGACATAGGAGCTTACGGAGAGAGGCTGTGACCTGAGTACAGTTTGGGATTGTACAACTGAAAAGTCCTCTGCAGATACAAAACTTTGTGAGCAGAATAAGAAGAACAGAACAAACAGTTTTGCTGTGCCTTGTGTGCTGTGAGCAGGAGCACACAGGAGATGAAATCTCCCTCTGCTCTCCACAGGCTGTGTGTGAATCCAGTGCTGCAGCTTGCTGGGAACAACGGCCACAGTGGAAAAGTGGCTGCAGAGGAGACAGTCTGTGCCCCATGAGTGTTTGGAGAGGTTATACTTGTGACTAGCTCTGTTCAGTATTGGTTTGACCAGATTAGGCTCTAAAGAGATCATCACAAGTGATCAAGTTGACTCTTCACAGATGAACAGTGGCACCAATATTCTGGGTGTTCTCTTCTGTTGCAAACATAATGTAAAATCTGCCTGTGCCTTGTCTGTGAACGTCCAAAAACATACAAAAACAGCTGTGGAAAAAGAACGAAAGGGGCCTACCAGGAAACCTCAACATCTCGATCCCACAGTTGATGAGCTTGAAAAATATCTGGTAAATGACGATGTTATATACTGAGCAAATGTAGCTGTTTTAGTTATTATTACCTATAGTACTATAACAATATAAATGTATAAAGGTATGACTTAAGAAAACATATGAGGAAAAAAAAGAGAAAGAAAGAATAAGTGTAGATAGTGGAGAGGAAAGTTAACACCACCTGTGGATCCAGCAAGGAGATTTGTTGCAATTTAGATGTCCATTGGTGGAAGTGATGGTGTCAGTCTTGATCCCTTGGGGTGGAGGAACCCCAGGAAACATAAGAGTTCAGTGGGTTAATAAATGTTCTGGTTTACATGAGAATATCCAGGTACCTCCCCTAGGGGGAGTTTTACACTGCATGTTGCAACACTGTGGATCATGTGCAGTCCTCTGGTGGTGGGTGCACACCTCCTCCGCACCTGGGCTGGTTCCTTGCAAACCTGGCCTCAGCAAAGCACCCACTGCTTTTGCAAATGGCTGATTGTTTGAGTCCTGAACCATTAATATTTCAGTCTCTCACAACTATTTACAAGAGCATGCAGTGTCAGGACAAAGAGGAATAGGTTCAAGTTGATAGAGAGGACATTTAGAGAAGATATTAGGAAAAAATTCTTTACTATGTGAGTGATGAGGCACTGGAATAGGTTTCCCAGAGAAGCTGTGGCTGCCCCNAGAGAAGCTGTGGCTGCCCCATCCCTGGAAGTGTCCAAGGCCAGGTTGGATGGGGCTCTAAGAAACCTGGTCTGGTGGAAGGTGTCCCTGCCACAGCAGCAGGGTTGGAAATAGATGAGCTTCAAGATCCCTTTCCAACCCAAATTATTCTATGATTCTATGATTCTGTTAAGGAATGCATACGGTTCTGGTAGCTGGGTGTGCAGGTGGTGTGAGACCTGCAGCTTAAGCTCTGGGTGGCTGAAACCCCAGGCAAGAGACCATGAACTGCTGACCCTTTGCGTGGCTCCAGAGGGGTGAGGGGCACTGAGAGACATGTCAGGAGCCGAGGACCCCAGACTTTCCCACATTTGGACTGCTAGGGTATAAAAGCCCAGGGGTTGCTTTGTTCAGGGTCCCTCCTTCTGACTGAGTCACCCAGCTCGACTTGTTATTCTGTTATTGCAGCAAGAGTAAAGTATTTGAAAGATCTTCACTTCTATGACTCTGCTGTGGGAAACCTGATGTCTGACTATGAGTGTGGTGTGTGCAGAGAGCCAAGCAGGGCACCTGTGGGGTCACTGGGGCCACTGCTGTGAAGGGACCTCGGTCCTCGTGCAGGTACTGCGGGTGTGACTCCTGGAGTGACTCCTGGATGGCCCAACAAGGAAGTTTCCTTAACAACTCCATGATTCCCCTTTTCAGTTAATTTTTCAGAATTCCACTTGAGGAAGTAGTTTAATCCCAGTGTTCTTCATGTGTGGAATTAACCTAGGGGGGTTTGCAACTCAGCAAACACCTGTCAGACCTCAATGGAAAAAGGAGCCAAGGAAATGTCAATTTTTATTACAAACTTTATTTTCATATGCCGTTCACCCTGTTAATGTGATAAGGCTTTCTTGTTTCTGTCTTGCTCTTAACAAAAAACAGTGTCTCTGTCTTCTTGAAAGCAATGGCTGCTTCTTAATGCAATAAGGCTTTTCTTAATAAAGACTCAGCACATAATCTTGAAAGCCTGCGGATGGAGTTTAACCGCTTGGAAAAATGACCTTTTGTACTATTATGAGAACTAGACCACAGGCTTTGGTGCTCAAATTTTATTCCTTCTCTATCATAGGAAACAATTCAAAACCTGTTGCTCAGTGTGCTGGTTTGGGCTGGGGGAGAGTTAATTTTCTTTAATGACTAGCATGAGGCTGTGTTTTGGATTTTTGCTGGAAACAGTGTTCATAATACAGGGATGTTTTTGTTGT
This sequence comes from Pachyramphus minor, assembly GCA_013397135.1. Lineage (NCBI taxonomy): Eukaryota > Metazoa > Chordata > Aves > Passeriformes > Tyrannidae > Pachyramphus > Pachyramphus minor. The sequence continues at coordinate 46,561 of VYXB01006844.1, forward strand.
TGCTCATAAGTGTCTGCACAGCACTAAGGTCTTTTCTGCTTCTCCTAATGTCACACTGAGGAAGGGGCTGGGTGTATATCCTGGTTTTGGCTGGGATGGAGTTAATTTCTTCTCAGTATCTGGTACAGTTTTGGATTCAGAATGAGAATACTGTTGATAATATACTGATATTTTCACTTCTGCTGTTGTCCTTATCCTAAGTCAGAGACTTTTTTTTTTGTTGTTGCTGGTTTTTGGGGTTTTTCTCTTCAAGTGAGAAAGTACAGGAAAGAAACTGGGAGGGAGCATAGACAGGACAGGTGACCCAAACTGACCAAAGGATATTCCACATCACAGAAAGTCATGCCCAGTATATAAACTGGGAGAGTTACCTAGAAGGGGGCCAATCTGGGTTTGTGAAGGGAGGTCTCGCGTTGGTCAGCAGTTTGTGAGCAATTGTACTGTCCATCATTTGCTTAGTTTTTTTCCTTTCCATTTTTATTATCTTTAATGTTTGCCATTAGTACTATATTTTACTTTGTTTTCAATTATTAAATTTATCTGAATTATTAAATTATTAATTAATACACTTATCTGAACCTACAAGTTTTACTTTTGATTCTCGTTCCCATTCCAGTGTGGTGGGGGGAAGAGAAGAGGGCTGAGTGAGTGGTTTCATGGACCTTAATTTCCACCTTGGGCTTAAACCACAACAGGGTATGTGGGGCAGTTGGGAGTAGACACAGACAGGACTGCTGACCCCAAGTGACAAAAGGGACATTCCATACCATATGTCCTCATGCTCAGTATATGAAGAAGGGGACAGAAGGAAGGGGAAGGACCTGCTGGACATCTGCTGGAAACTCGGAGGTGAGGAGCCGGCCTAGGAGGTTCCTGGTGCGTGTGGAAGAGAACTTCCTGGGGCAGCTGTGCCTCTTCTCCCAGACAACCAGCGACAGGATGAGAGGACATAGTCTTAAACTGCACCAGGGTAGGTTTAGGTTGGACATTAGGAGGAATTTCTTCACAGAAAATGTGATTAGACATTGGAATGGACTGTCCAGGGAGGTGGTGAAGTCACCATCCCCACAGATGTTAAGGACATATTGGACATGGCACTTGGTTGTGTGACATCCAGGGGTGGTGTTCAGTCATAGGATGGACCTGATGACAGAGGTATTTTCCAACTTAATTGATTCCATGATTCTGAGGGGATAATCAGAGTTACAACATTTGTCTTCCCATGGGCAGGCAGGTGTTCACCCATCTCCAGGGAAACTGGGCTCCATCACTAGTAATGGTGACTTGAGAAGACAAATGCTGTGACTGCAAACCTGTCCCCCTCCTCTTCCTTCTCCCCTGCTCTTTCATATACTGAGCATATGGTTCTGTTGTCTTATCCTGACTGTGTGTGCTCCCAACTCCCCACGCAGCCCCAGCCCAAACCAGCACCTGGGAAAGCTGCCACTGCCTACTGGAGAACTAGGAAGGTGCCTAGGCTGCCCTGCTGCACTGCAAATATCAGCACAGCACAGAGCTGCACCTGAGAGGGGTCAGTCAACACAAGCCTGCAGGAGTGGGAGGAGGGCAGCACCCGCAGCTGCCAGCGGTGCCACTGAGGCAAACACTCCCAGGCAGATCGCACCAAATTTTGCACCCAGCAGGCAATGTCCTCCACATCTAAGTAGGAGCCTGTGCAAAGGGTGGATAGGAGGGGAGAACTCTGACTGTTGTCAGAGGGGTGGAGAAAACAAAACATATCCCCTGTCCTTGAACATGTGCACTCCAGCACCACACGGATGTTGCAGCACCTCTCTGGCAGGTGCGTCCCGCCATACAGCTCCAGCCTGAAAGAGTACCCAGGGGGTGGCCTCAGGCACACGACCAGCTGGTACACGATTCGGTCCTCCAAGACACTCCAGGATTCATAGATGCCGTCCTTCCCAGCAGCTGGGTGCATCTCTGGCATGGAAGTCTTCTTGCAAAGCACTCGGCAGACACGGAGGAGGTCACGCACCAACTTCTTCACATCCCAGCACATCTCAGATAGTTTCTTCCTTGGCAATACATTGGGCACAGAAGACAGCCTGACCCTGGGGTGTCGTCCCTTGAGGTCCTTCTCTGTCTTACTGTCATCCTCCTCCTCCTCGCTGCTGGAGTTGTCCTGCTCAGGGCAGCTGTGAGAGACAAGGTGCATTTGCCAGGCCACCCAGCAAATCTCAGCAAGCATGGCTGCTGCAGCTGTGCAAAAAAGCCAGTGCTGCAATTTGGAAAGGAGTGAGGCTTCTTCCATGGGGCTGGTCAGCTCAACGTCCTGCCAAAGCCACGTCATCACCCGATGCAGAAAAAACTCATGCAGCTTCATCCACTGGGCCATGGCCACACTGACAATGTGATCGTGAACCTGCCCGAGCAGGATGGCCACCACAGCCAGGAAGAGTGTGATTGCCACTGCCATTTGTGAAGGACTGAAAAAAATTATGAATGTTATTACTGGTTCAAAACAACTCTGTGTGGAAGGGGACAGATCGGATTCTGTCAAGGTGGAGTGGTGCATTGCCCCTCCCCCCCACAACCCATCCTTCTTAAGAGTTTCTAGTGCAGCAGTCAGTCACTGGCACACAAAGAGCACCACCCCGCACCACACCCCCTGGAGCCCCTAATCCAGTCCCAGAATGGCTGGCACATTGAAAGTCCTGCCAGACCAAATAAAACCAACACCACGTGGCCTTCACATGGTCACAGCCCTACTGTTCTTGGACTTCTGGTGGCTGATTCTATGCTGGATCTAAGGTGTTAGCTAAAATTCTCTCTCTCTCTTTCTTTACTTCTTCCACTTCTCTTAATTTCCTTTTCTTGATACTTGGGTAAAAAACCTGGAAGGGTTGGAATTTGCTAAGTTGTGAAATGCTTTAAATTGACTGAATGTTTGTTTTAAACTTTTCCCAAGTTTCCTTATTTTCCAAAGTTTGCCAGTAAAAGTATGTTATTTTGACCCATTGAAAACAGTAAGGGTGTTTTTGCCCTTGTGCAGCCTCAAGGTATAAAAGAGCTGGAGGCCACTTTAATAAATCCGTCCAGTGGGTTTTGGGGCATTATATCTTTTTAACACAAAACCCTTCAGTGAGCTCATGAGAGGAGATGGGTGTCTTACACCATGGCCTGAAGGACAGAGGAAAAGTTTGCTCAGCAGCTAAGGTTGGGAAGAAGCATGGGGATCAAGGCCTGAAGGGAATGCTGTCCCTGGCTGCAGACAGTACAGGGCTCATCCGGTCCCAGCTGGGACCCTATTTTTCTGCCCCTGGCTGGGCTGTGCTCCAGGAAAGGCCAAGAAACAGCCAAGCAGAGTCTCCCGAGGCCCCCACCCTGTCATACCCCCATATCCTATGGAGCCAGGCCCAATCCCAAAGCCTCTCTGGGCACGTGTCAACAAACAGAGCCCTGACCACCTGTGTGCCAAGCCCCAGGGGAAAAACTCAGCCCTGCTAAGAGGAACTCAGCTTTGGCTCAGGACTACACACCCCCTCAGGCATCTTCCCAATCCCCCATCCATCCCAGCCTTCCCCCTGCATGTGTACTCACTGAACGCCCAAGTCCAACTGCCCTGGGGCTGCCTGCTGTTGTCTTGAGGCACAGCTGCCATTGTGACATGTCCTAGGTGATGTCACAGCCACCAGAGACACACCATCCAGCTGACAAGCCTCTGCTTTCCTAGTGGTCCCGTTGGGATCAGAAGATTCAGGGTGTTATCACTCCA
>VYXB01006845.1:0-20326 GCA_013397135.1 Pachyramphus minor
GATGATCCTTGTCAGTCCCTTCCCAGTCAGCAAATTCTGTGACCTGTTCCTATTATTATTATTGGTTTGTCCAGGTAACCAAATTAATGCCACATAACCACTCTGCTTTTTTTCAGCTCCACGGTGCAATGTTTGGAAGTGGAATCTACCTTAGTCCATTGTCAAGCATATCATTTGGTTACTCAGGTGATATTTATAAATCATCTAAAGTTGGAGAAATATAGGGGGGTATCTTATTCTACTGCTTTTCTTACCAGCTTCACTGTTTACAGTGCTGTATTCCATGTGGTCCATCTTTGTCGACCATGGTTTAACTTATTCAAAAAAGAGAAAATCCAAATTCAATTATTAAAACTGTCCTTATTTTCCAAGGTGCTGAATATCCTGAAACTGTGTTTGAAATAAATATTAGCTAACACTGAGTGCATAGTGTATAGTGTATAGTGTAGTGGAGCAGGTCTTGATTATGTTGTGGAAATCCAGCTTTGTGATTTTTGCCAGTATCTGCCTAAGTCCATCTAACTTTACCTGTAGATTCATGGTCTTTTATGACCTGATCTGACAAAACAAATATTCATCAATAAACGTGTTCAACCTTGTATATTTAAGAGTATTCCCAAGCATCATCATGTCAGGATTATGTAGGAAGTGCAGGACAGTGTGTTTATTTTAGCCTGAGAAGGGGAGAAAACATAATTTCTCTCACTAGTGAACCCAAAAGGGAGTTGTGCAGAGTTTTCCATATAAGAATTAAATCATAAATAGAAACAAGACACATGGAATATATCTATAAGAAATTAAAGAGTTTTTAAAATACGCTGAATTTTATTTTAGGTATGTGGTATTTACCATTTCCTCACATATGAAAGTGAAGGTATATAGCTGAATGTGTGTTTGTGTGCATCTAGGTAATTTTGAGTGGCTTAGTTATGCTTGCTGACACTCAGTATTTTGAGGTAATGTCACAATTCATTTTAAGAGCTCAACATATCTGAGCTGCAATTTGTGGAACTTCAACGTCAATTATCTCTAACTACACTTCTAGCTTTTCAGAGATTACACGAGTATGGAGGCTTTTTAGGACTCACTAAAAGTGCTGGTTACAGCATCATTATCTAATAAAATGCCTTTATTTTTGGACAATGCTGTTTTGTCAACTTCAACGTGTTATTGGTCCTCTCTCTGCCTGTCTTAGTTCTTTCTATCCTGTCTCCTCCAGAAAGGAGGCCTATGTTCCCATCAAGTGTGTAGTCCTTGATGCCAGTAAAAGTTATGGAAGAGTCCTATATGTCCTGTTCCTTCAAAGAACTAGACTTCCCCCATGATTCAGTCTGTGTTTGAAAACTGCCAAGAAATGGAAGTCTTCAAGACCAGGCTGGATAGAGCTCTGAGCATCCTGGTCTAGTGGAAGGTGTCCCTTGCCATGGCAGGGGGGCCAGAACTAGATGATCTTTAAGGTCCCTTCCAACCCAAACCATTCCATGATTCTATGATTCTGTGAAATGTGGGATACTGGAAAGGCAAGGAAGTCCATAGTAGCATATAACACAGGAATTTTAGATAAACCAGTATGAATGCGATCTAAAGCACAAAGATTTTTGAGATGGGTATTGGGTCCAATGTTGACAACTGACTGACAAATGGTCTAATATTTTTAAATGTAAATAAATGGATCAAACCAAGGTAGATGTCAAGATTTAAGTGGCCTACTCATAAAAATTAATGAGACTTTACATGTAAGTCTACACAGAATGCTAAAGATTAATATCTGAAGTTCTTTCTCTTGTGATTTTGCTGTCACAGTAAATCAGACTTACTTGATCTGAAGGTCAGTTAGACTCAGGACATGCTGACCTGTAAAGTGACCATGTAAGAACATTCCTCATCTGAATTCAGTGACATTTAAGCTCATGTTTATCTGCTTTTGCATCTACTTAATACTAACTTGACTTTGCTAAGGTCTTTGCAATACATGCAGAGATACCGGTAATTTGTAGGATTATATTGTGATTTTCTGTGAAAAAGTTAAGTAGCTTATTGGGTACCATGCAAAGGACTGTGATTCCCACTGTGGTTCTTGTTTCATCCTTGCACTTAACTTTTCTTATTACAGTGTTTATATGCCAGGGTATCTTACCTGATTTTGATATTCCTAGGGATGAACAAGAAGCAGCAGAAGGTGTCAGCTAAAGATGAACCAGCTTCAGGCAGTAAGGGCAGTAATACATCACAGGTATGATACATCAACCATCTCTGGAAGATTTGTGGATTTTATGCTTGAAAACTTAGTAGTTGAGAAGGAGGTAATATTTCCTTTGTGCAAACTAACAGTTTTATTTCATTGAATTGCAATCAACAACTTGAGAGACTGCAAACATCAAATACAGCCTGACTGCTTTAGCAAAAATTTACAGAGTGTATTGCAGGCCTTGTGCCTTGCAAGAGTTTAGGAAAAGAATAAAAATGAAATACAGATTACATTATGATCCTTAACAAGTCCTTAATTTCTGAGTTTTAGACTTCCAGAAAGATGATGCAAAATAACTTGAGAGTGCTTCTTGCTTGGAAATTAGTAGCATTTAATTTATAGCACATCATTTTTTTCCTTTTCATGTTTCTTACATATTAGACCATTACAATTCTGATTTATCTAAAGCAAACTCACAGCATCTGTGTGTAGGGCTACATTTCAAGAAAGTAATCTTATGTCTGTCTCCATGGTTAACACATAGAAACTACAGAATAATCTGGCTTTGAAGAGAGATTGGTATGTCACAGCAGAAGCCCTCAGAAGTAGGAAGGCCAGTAAAATATCAGGGTAGTGACCGAAGAATGGATGACCAAATTCACCTTTTTTTTCTTTTTTTCTGCTACCAGTTGTTTTATCAGTAACATTCTGCTATTTCTGATAGTATTATTCATTCTGTAAGAATTAGAAACTCTTGGATGTTATTCTTCTGGATAAAGGAGTTCAAATCCGTCCTACAAAAATCCAAATAAATAATAGAATCATTTTATAAATTCTATTACATTTAGAAATAAAATAGAAATATTTTAGGAAGACTGCCTCTGTTCATTAATAAACCACTGAAAACAGCAGCCGTCTAGTTTGCTACTTTTTAATTCCATTTGTTTTACTGCACTAATTATGTTTTCTTATGCTTTTACATCTCAGTCACAGAAGAAAGGACAGCAGTCACAATTTTTGCAAAGCCGTAACCTAAAATGCATAGCCTTATGTGAAGGTAAGCGGAAAGCCCTGGTGAAATTTTTATCATGGTCACAGGATGCACAGGTTACTGGATGCAAATCAATGAGACCTTTAGTTCCATTGTTGGTTGTTCAGGTAAGAGACTACTTATAGGCCTATGAGTACTTGCTCAATAGCAGACCTTTATATTTCAGTTTAGAATGTTTCCCCTCTTTAAACAAAACCTGTAGCACATGCTGAATTTTCATGGAATAATTATATGCATTTGGAGTTGTTAAATTTCCTGCCATTAATGATTGCCCAATGCTCCAGTCTGTCTAGATCCTTCTAAAAGGCCTCTTGTCTCTCCAGAGAACAACACCTCCAAGTTTGGCATCAGCAAACTCGGTAATGGTGCATTCACCTCCTGCATCCAGGTAGTTTATAAATCCACTGAACAGAACTGGCCCTGGAATGGAGCCCTGAGGACCACCACTGATGTGACTAGTCATCAACCTTTCACTACAGATGTAGCCCCTTTCACTACAACCCTTTGGGCTCAGTCCCTCAGTCAGTTCTTCACCCAGTGCACCATGAACCTGCTCATCCCACAGTTGGACAGCTTGTCCAGAAGGATGCTGTTTGAATGAGTTTTGAAATCTTTTCAAATACAGATTGATGGTATAGCCTCTAGTTAGCAATAAAAGGTTTTCTTGCCTGTGTTATCCTCATTCTGCTAGTAAACAATGTATCGTCAAATACATTGCTGTTTCTAAACATTGAGCAAATTTTGGCAAGCTTTTTTGAAGCCCTTGAGTCATAATTGCTATGGTTAATTGTTTTAAATGTTTGGTAGTATTGCAAATCCAAAATTTGCCATATAGCAGTTTCAGGTGTTGTCTTAAACATCTTGGTTTTGAATCAGCCATCATTATACACAAATATCTGTTCTAAAGGCTGATTAGTTGTCTTAATAGCCCTAGGTCTATTTAAAACCATAAATATATGTTTTAATCTTTCATTCCATTTAAGAACTTGCTTCCATACATCAAGCATCTATGTTTTCTGAAAGATATATTTTGGACACAAGAATCCAATTCATCTTTCTGTGTGTACTAGCAACCATCTCAAAATCTGCGCCACATCCCAGACATGCAGTGGAAAAAAACACATTCCCAGAAACCTATTTAAAGTGTATAAAACCCCAAACCTTTTAAAGCAATATTTTTTAGGCATGTTTTCATCACTATGAAATTTATTCTTTTCTTGATAGTGATAACCTCACCCGATCTGCACAAACATGGAGAGATATGGGTAGTTCCCAATACAGATCATGTGTGCACCAGATTTTTCTTTGTGTGAGTAAAAAGCTTCTTTTAACATTCATACTATACCTTTTTCCCATGTTCTCTTCAATGGTTGTAATTAAAGTAGATAAAAGACATTTCTTCCTAATTCTGTTCAGTATCTTCATTTCATTTTTTATCTTCCACGATACTTACATGTGTTAGGAAACACATGGATAAGCTACTGACAAAGGTTTAGTAGATATTTTGTTACAATATAAATGAACGGTGAGTCACTAATTTTTCCCATTCAACGACATTACTTCATGTACAGTAAGTCTATCCATATACTGTAAAGCATATTTTTTGTTTGGCTGTGTGTATTTAAGCTGAAGAATTCATTAAAGGCTTCCTGTCTGTGATGTGAGCAATTCCCCTTTCACTTAGGAATTGTCCCCTTTGGATCCTACTGGCTTATTCAGCTGCGTGGTTCCAATGACAATGGCAGCCTTATCACCCTCCACTCTCCAGAGGATCTTCATATAATGACCTTATAATGATGAAGAACAGCAGAGTTTTTAATAGAAACATGTTAACATATGGAGTAAGAAGTCTTGATTAGTGAAAGAAGGAGAGTTTTGGATGTTTTCAGGTAGATTAATAAAACACTAATTTGCTTTTATTTTCTGTACTTTTTTTTTAGTTATGAAGATGGTCAAGTGGGTGATACGAGTATAAATACACAGGAACCAAGCATTCATAAAGAGATTCTTCGAGTCATTGGCAATCAAACTGCTACTGGTTAAAAGGACCACTCTTATTTAATTGATGTGAAGCCTTCCTCAGTCTCAAAGCTGGATTTTGAACTGAAGAAGATGCGAAAAAACTAATTTATTATTATTACTCTAGACAAATTGACCATTTGAATACTTACTGTTTTCTTACTTAGTATTTCTTATCTCATCGAAATACCTGAGATGGTATGAATTAGCAACTGTAGGGGTACAAAATCTATTATTATACTAAAACAATAAATAATTAAACAGGTATTTGGGTTGCTCACAATAAACAGACTTCAAAAAGGACTTTTGTGCTGATATTTTTATATTAAACTTCAATTGGAGGTTTTAGTACTGTATACTGGTATTTTAAATTTAGAATGACTGAATTATAAGTGAGAGAGAAGATTTTATAGTGGAGCACCTGTATTATGGAGGATACTTTGCAATAAGTAAAATATTCTCATGTTAAAACACAGTAAAAGATTGTCTGGAACATGTAAAGTGAACGGAATTGGTTACCTGCAGCTATCTTTGATTGTTGTTATTTTACATAAATGCAGCTAGCATTTAGACTCAAAGGGGAAAGCAACAATACATTTTTTATTTACTGAGTGAAACAAAGCAAAAAGTAATGAATGTGTTAGTGTATGTTCAGCTTTCTTTATCTTCTCTGGAAACACTGTCTTATCCATTAAGCAGGTCAGTTGTGTTTTTTAATTATACAAGCCTAGCAAACACCTGAAAATCCTGAAGCTGTTAACTTCCTTTTTACAAATTTGTTTTTTATATACTAGATTTTACAATTTCATTCGATCAACAAGGTTTTTTAATGTTTGCATCTTCAGTGAAACTGCTTTGTGGTTAACTTTATCCACAGATTTAAAAGTATGTGCTGAATTAAGGCTTTTACATGGTTGAGTTGATTGTTGGTACATCAGAAAATATAAACAAATGCAAAATGTTACTCATTTTGTCTTGGTGAAATATTTTTGTTAATTCATTCCTTGGGGATAACAAATCCATTCAAATCTCTCTGTCTTTTAACTAACTGTTTTTTTCAAAGTGAGCACGATGGCAACACAGATGGAGAAAGGCCTGGGCTCCGAGGCATAAAGCATACCCTGTGCCCTGATGAGTGCCCTTGGCAGCCCCTTTAGTAGCTGTCCTGAAGCACCAGTAACACCTTCGAATTTGGAGAGCAGTTCAACTTACCCATCTGTGCAACAACTACAAGACACTTCAGAAAGCAAAAACAGACTGAATGCTCTATTATGTTATTTTCATAATAAAGATACTAAAGTGCCAAATAACAGCACAACAGAGCTCAGGTGTGTTTGTTTTTTTTTTAAACAGAACTGCATTAGATATGCTGAATTGGGTGATTCCTTTTTTCTAGTTCAAGCTATACTCCTGTATTACTTGCTGCAATTGAAGTGTCCTACAAGAATAGGATGTTTGGCCTAGGAGGGTATACTTTAGCATTCTAGACTTATTTGTTGGGGACTTCAGTTTTTCTGGATTCATATCTAGACTTGTAAAGCCAATTCTATTTACATATCCCTATTTTGCTATTATTTCTGTTAACTCCCCTATCCCCATTTGGGGGACCCCTAACTTGAAAATCACTACTCTAATTGTTATCTTTTGTGTTAGGATACAGGTTAATTCCTTGAAACAAAGAGGTTTCCTGAAATTTGTTTATCTCTGTAAGGACTGCCTTACTTTGTGTTACTGCACAAAACCAGCATAATTCAGAAGTGGAACTGAAATCTTGGCATGTCCGCCTCTCTGTAATTGGTCTGCCATATGTATCTGAATTACGGTATTTTGCATAACAAAAAGAAACTGTGAAGCAAGTCCACAAAGATGTCCTATGATTATTTGTGAGACTGATAATCCACCACCCTGGGATGCTTAGCCAAAAAACTAGGAGAAAAGAAAGATGACCGTGAGTGAACTGCAGAAGCCAAGCAAGCAGTCATCTTCTCTGTCCCATCAAGCTGCAGCAGGGTCACAAGTGAAACCACTGAAAGAAAAAACCTTAAAAGTAGCTAGTGAGTCAACTAGCAGTGAGGCAGCCTCAGTTTGCATTGTGGGATCATGATACTGGTCATGCTTGGTGCCATCGTAAGTACAACCCCTGGAAAGAGTAGGGAAAAATACATCGCTGCCAAACTTCAGGACTGCTCAGAACTTGTGTTTTAAATTATGAGCCACAGTAAAGGACAGTGTGGAGGAAAGCAGGGCTCCAAGGTGTATGGAGGCCTTGCTGTTGTAAGTTGCCTGCTTCAGGGAGTACTGAAGCGACTGACTCACCCGTGGAAGAGAAGCATGGTGGCCAAGAGTAAAAGGCAAAATGTGACAAGCACAGGTGTTACAAACCAGTGGAAGAGGGCAAAACCTTTCAGGGACACAGGTAGTTCTGAAGGGACGAGGTGGGATCAGCAGCTCAGGTCTCATGGGGTGCATGGCAGGAAAAAGGGACTGGGAGAACAAAGCAGCACCATGGGGATATGCAGCCCATGGCAGTATGGGGTAGTACCATGCCCAGGGAAGCTGGGCCACCTGGAAAGGTGTCACACTATAGTGTGACAAGGACACAAGCCCAGTGTCACACATAAACATTTGAATTAAAAAAAAAATTCTCTTGCTACACAGAAACTCAGTCACTTTTTTCTGTAGCCAATATATTAATGAGGAACTTCTAAGGTATTGTCTTATCTGCAGGTGCATGTGAATCTTCAGATTATTCAACAAAGTATTAGTTCTTATTAATTTTAAAAGGTGAGGGGAAGGAGGGAGTTTCATTTGAGGTCTGTTACTAAAAATGTCTTGCAAAACTTATATAAACTTCAAAGCTGGAACAACAACTGAGGATGAGATTTGCTTTGAAATATTTGTCCCTTGGGGTTTTATCCAAGTGTGGGAGTTGCATATTGCCAAACATTTCCAAATAACTTACATTAACATGGATTCCAGGGAATGAAAAACAAAAACTCAGGGTCATCTGAGCAAGACTGTGTGTTATCCTCAAAGCCCTGGCATTTCCCTTCCTCTGTTACCATGCAAAAATATTGGTGATAGAGCAATCATTATAATTCCTGCTGTAAAGATGTAGGCTTTCCACAAATAGCTTTTAAGCAAAAGAAAGTAAAGCCATCTCTTGTTAGAAATTTCAATGAAGTCATAGCTATCACAATATCCATCATGGAGCAACCAAGGGAATTCCTGGTAAGAACTTTCTAACTTCTTGCTACATCCCTCAACAAAATACAAACCCTTATATGGGAAAGGTTTGACAAAAGAATTGTGTTAGTACCTTAATGTTTCACCCTACTTATGAATTGCCATATATTGCTAAATACTTGAAACACTAAGAAAGATACCCAAAAAGATGTTTTTAAATATTTTTTGAGATTTCAGCAAGTATTTAGCATTCAAAGGCTAAATTAAGCAATTTGACTTACCTTTTCCTATGAAATGAATCAGCATAGCCCTGTTTTCTTCAACAGTGCTACACTGTTTTAATAACCTGATTCTTTGACTTCTTATTACTTACTATAAAGTGGCCAGGTTGTATAATATTTTTGTTAATGTTTTACAGGAACTGGCCAATGATGCTGGATTTTTTTAGGCATATATTTTCCCTCTCTAGCCCTTGAAAAACTGTTAATGATATTGTATGATTTTAAGATTATAGCTATTGGTACTAAAAATGTATGTGATGACTAATGCTGGGATTATGCTTTTGTTAATACAAATATAAAGTCACTCCAAATGAAGACTTTGTGCATAGATCAATTATACTTTGCTTATAAATTATTTACTACTGTGGAAGAAATTAGAATACTTCAAGCAAAGATGAATAAAAAGTAGAAAAAAAAATTAAAAAGGGACAACTGAATTAAGGGATTCATGGCTTGAAAAGATAAACTAAAAAAACTGCAAACCCTAAGCAAATACAAAAGCAGTATCTAGTTACTTAAGCATTATATTAATTTAGATAGATTTTTTTTCCTTGTCTCTGAAAAATGGAAGCGAGATACAATGAGTATGAGCCATGACTGACATGACTCACCACACACCAAATTTGTGCTGGCACCAGTATGGCAGATCAAATGTCCCTGGCTACACATCTCTTCCCTGCTGTGGCACGCAGCATCCTGCAGTATTTTATTTGCAAAACCAAGGTGTTAATACAGGGTATGCGAAACTTCTTCATTGCAAACACTATCTCAAGGTGAGGGATCAGTCTGTTGACTAAACTAAACAAAGTCTGTTGTTTGTAGAGAAGTTAAGATTATTTGTAGCACGGGAAGTTGGTCAGAAAGGATCTTGAGTCCAGTTGGCCGAAGTGCTCAGGAGTGGAGGAGCACATGTGCTTCAGAAGGGGATACATAAAAATGGAAAGATATTCTCCAAGCAGAGCATCATTCTGTGAGCATGGTGTCATGTGAAATGCACAAGGAAGTTGTCATTTGTTTGAATTTCCTGATTTGGCTTTGGAAATACCAGATCTGAAAGCATTGACCTCCTCTGTCTTTCCTGGAATATCAGTGTTGTTGTCCTGCTCTCCAACTGCAGCAGCATGAAGGAATAAGACACCTTGAGCTGCGGTTCTGTAGCATTTGGATTGCATGGTCCTCCTAAGTTTTAGTGTGCCACAAAACAGCTGCAATGTAAAGTACTGCCCATTACACTTTGCATTGTGATTTTGTAAATGTAAGAGATTTTTGTAAAGAAAAAAAAATAAGTAGATTTTAGATGAACATATCTACTGTGTTGAAAACCTGTTGAAGAAATTGCATTAAACTTTTGCCAGAATGTCAGTAAAAATAGTCCTTATACAGACATTTAATTAATATTCTAAAAATAATTTTTGAGCTTACCCGGTATGCATTGTATCTTTAAATTTTAACAAGGAGCCACTCTTCTATGTAAGCATAAAATATACCTGTTTCTTTTAACTCTATAGCCTTTTTGTCTCCAAATAAATTTATTAAATTCTGTGCACAAAATCATACTGCTATTTAGCCTATGGTGCCTTAGAGTTACTACAAATATTTAACAAAATGTACATAATGTAAATACTGCCAGGAGACCACTAGTGCCAAATATTTTCTCTATTCACTTTTTACTGCACTTGCTTTCTATTGCTATTTAAGCCTCTTTTATCCAGCTTTGTAACAGCTATAGCATTGTAGCCAATGTAAATGTTTACCTTCAATAAATCAGAATTCGTTCAACAAGCACTGTGCATTTAGGCACTATTTGGGAACCCTGTTTGAAGTTAAAACAGCAATCTAAGAGTTAAACTGCATCTGAAGCAGTTTCTTAACTTTGCCAATCTCAATGACATCTGAAAGTTATGGCATGCTTTTACACATATTATTGTTGTGAATTTTTTTTGCAGTGATCTTTTTAAAAGCACTTATATAAACACTAAAACCAGCTCTCCTTGATGTGTTTATCTGAATGGGTTACACAACTGGTTCAAAATAGAGATACTGGAATTAAAGCAGTATTTTACATGTACAGTATGCTGTAAAATGCATAAGGATGTCTCAAGATGCATTTTATAATTGCTTTTTAAGAAGTCCTCTGTTTTTCTGTAGAGCTGTTTCTGTAATAAAAACGCAGCAAATATATGACAAACCATGTCATACTTCAACGTGGCGCTGTTTAAAGTATAAATGCACATCTGCAACTCATAAAATATGCAGACATTTGCGGGACTGGTTATTAATTCAGTGAGTGTAGTGGTTTTTTCACTGTGAGCTCATTTTAATTATATGGGTAGATATGATTTGTATCTTTTGAAAGTTTTACCTGTTGTTTGTTAAATTTATGATTTTGTTACTGCAGATTTTTGATTGAAAGGGTCAAGTGGTACTATTATTTTGACTGCTGTGAAGCATGTTACACAAATGTGACTATCACAGAAATGAAAAGATACATCATTGCTACTTTAAATAACAGATAATATGCCTTTTATTTAAGTTTATAGGCTGGAACTTGATTTCTCTAATGGAAGAGATATTCCAGATTTTGAGGATCTTAAATTTGGAAGAAGCAGTGACTTCTAAACTCAAAACAAGCACTGAATCAGAGGAGAAATCTCAGATCTTCAGAAAGGACAGGATTTATATCTGCTTTGGCTTAACTGTTATTTCAGTTCCAAGTGGTTACAATCACAAGTTCTCTCAATATGCACAGATAGTCAGTTTTCCCTTGAGAAAATATATGGTATATTGTGTTCATCTGTTGAACAGTTCCATATGGGATCCAAGAGATTAGTAATCCAAAAAATTAATTGACAGCAGTAAAAAAATTTATTGCAATGGACAAGGGCTACTTTCAAATGCACACATAGCATTTTTGACAGGAGGAAGAGCAGAAAATCTGCTAAGAAAATATGGTCATTGCTGAAAGTATGTACTGTATTCACTAAACAGTGTTTGCACACTTGAACTGTGTGCAGTGCAGTGCAAATTGCAGCAAATAATTTTGCACAAGTCTCATGGCCTGGGCCCCCTCCAAGAGGGATTTGTCCTCCTGAAATAGTAGGAGGCAACTTAAATAGAGCTGCATCAGATGAATGAAGCCAATAGTAGCTGAGGGCTGCAACTTTGCTATGCCCCAGCTCTCAGCACAGTGCAAACACCTTAAGAGAAGAAAACTTAAGGAATGTAACAAAGGGCTACTTTAGGGCTCAGTGCCTTGCACAAGCCTAGTGTCAAAACAGGTGAAAAACATGAACAGCACTTGGAAAAAAAAAATAGCATTTTTTATTAGAACATTTAATAGATCTCTCAGGTTAATTTTTTTGAATGTGAGAAATATTTTCCATTCACATATAAGGGAGAGAATTGTGATTCAATACACAGAAATTGAAGGGCGTGAGACCTTTTTGGTATCAGCACTGTATGTAACAAACCTATGTGTGAGGCATCAGCTATTGGATTTCAGCCAACTCCAGAAAACTGCCATTTTGCAAAATGCTGAAGCCATGGGAATTACACTAGCAGCAGGAACAGTGACTGCTGCAGAAGCAAGAGCAGCACAAGTCTCCAGAGATTGTGTCTGGAAAAAAATACAGGAACTTCTGGCTTCAGGTTTGCTCAACAAAAGCCAGAGCTAATCATCAGCAAAGCAATTCTAATTTGTGACTTTTAAAGAGAAAGGTTTCCATTGTATGAGAGAAAAGAGGTAAAAAAACCCCCAACTTAGTTTTCTTCAACCTGCTGTCCTGTAGCTGTGTAGCTCAGTCTAATAGCATGCCTGGGGCAATGTCCTACCGTACTTGCATGTGGAAGGTTTACTTACAGCAGTAGTTAGCAACTTTCCAACAGACCTCAGGCAGAGTGAAGAATGGTTTAATTAGCTGACAGTTCCTTGGAGTCTCTCTGATATTTTATATATATATTCTGATGGAGTTTGTGTGGGTAAAATATTCCAGAAAGGGAATAGTTAGCTGATACTTGCTGGCTTTCAACTCTGTTCAGACTATTCTTCTCGTATGAGCTGTTGAACAAACAATTTTGCTGAGTGTTTAGGTAAAATTCTTGATCCCTCCATCTCTCCTAGAGAAATAGGTATTTCTGCCCATCTACCAAGGTCAATTCAGTATGAAGAAATTCAAGAATGAGAAGAGTAGGAGCCTGAACTAATTTGAATATGTATATAAATATAATGCAGATGCAAATAGATATAATGCAAATGCAAATATTTGCATCTAAGTATGGGAGTGTAAGTTGAAACCATTCTTTTGGCTCAAAACTAAGGATCAGGTTATCACCGTTTACAGCGCTTTTGACAAATGCCATGTGTTACAAACAGTTTTTATCTGCCCTAATATGGTACCTTTTGGTAGATCTGACTTGCTGACTTTTTATCAGACATGTTTTGCTAGAGGCTTTTGAAATTTTGCCTGTGGGCAATTTGAAGGATCCAGTCATGCCTCTTCTGTGTGTTATCATGTAGCTGGCATGTTGCGTTTCATGCTGTATTCCGTGTGAAATTGTATTATTCTACTATTTGTCTTTTTCTTATCCTATGCAGACTTTGATTTCATGTTTGCCATGTTGATCAATAGGACATGAATATCAAAAATCTCAGAATCTTTTAATATCAATCTTTCTTCAGATTCCTTCAGATACTGTATGCTTTTGAACTTTACATCGTTTTTTTCAACTGCAATTCTTGACAATTCCAATAGTACTCGGTCCATTTTATGCCCTGGTTGCAAAGATCTTCAGGTGGTTGCTAAAGAACTTGATAAAACCTGAGGGATGACAGTTCTCTCTCTCTGAGAGTTGATTTACCTTTTTTTTAGCTTTTAAAGTCTCTTTTCCCCTACCAAAAAGTTATATAAAAGATACAGGATGTGTTGATGTTTTTTTTTATGTTATTCAATGACTTCATATTCTGTATCATACGCTAATGTGACCTGAATTTCTGGTCCATTGCAGTTCTTTTTCCTGTCACTCTTTTGCTCCCACACCTAGCCTTTAGAAAAGCACCAGATATAAGCATTAAAATGCAATACTGAGTACATTTCAGGTAGTATATTTCAGTTGAAATGCAAAAACGTGTGGCCACGAATAGTAAAAAAAGTATTGAAATTACAGTTCTTCAATATGAAAAACATGTGTACAAACTATTAAATTATACATGAGAACAAGAGTGTGTGGCCAGAAAGTTATGCCAAAAAGGATGCTGTTAAAAGTTAAAGTGTTTTATAAACACAATTTTCTCTCATATTTTTCTTTCATCTAACAAAAGTTGACAATGTAAGTTTAAAATACTCATCCCTACCAGTAGTTCTGGCTCTGACTTTAAATAGGGTTCAGGTTGGATTGCTGGTCTTTCCTTCACAGATTCTTCTTTTCCTGTGTCGTTACTGTGAGGAAAACTTACTGGGGTCTTAGTTACTTAAAACAATATTATTGATCTTCTAGACTAATCTACTTGAACAATTTGTATGAATTGGTTTGAAGTGGGCTTTTTCATCGATTGGCTACCATATGTATTTGCTTCCCTTCCATGGAGATTGTTTGTATTTGTAAACCTCAAGTCTATCTACTTGAACCAAACTTTTCCATAGAGGATTGAAAGATTTGATGACATATGTATGAGGTTTATTATGATAATTTTTAACTTTTTTCTTTGTAGGTGGAGTTTCAGTGGCCTGGACAGCAGATGCTTCTGTGTAGTGCAACAATTTGGGAATTGGTCCCAATGAGGACTGATTTTGACTTTTGATTTGGAAAAAAAAAAAAGCGAAAACAAAACTACAATAAAGTTGTGGTTCATGGTCCATGGTGACTGAAAATTATGTAGGGGTTTATGTAGGGTAAAACTGTGCAAGGGGTCACTCTAGCAGTTCTGTGAGCTGAACAGTTCCTTTTGTGTCCAGCAATGTTCTTGAGCTTGTTCATTTTGCTTGTGTAGGTGCAGCCATCCTGGTCAGACTTGGACGGTTAGTTTGTCTTGAGCAAGATCTTTGCTCTGTAATGAAAAAGGTATTCCTTGGTGGAAGATTACATTTCTTAAAGCACTGCTGTGCTTCTTTCCTGTGGCAAAAGCAAATGCAAAGTGGATGAAGGATACTATTATATTGATTTGTAGCATTATTCTTACATCGTGTAAGTACAAGTGATTCCACAGCATTTAAGTCAATTATGATTCAGGACTCCACATAGAGTTCAGTATCCACAATAATTGACTTTGGTTTTCTCTGAGTGTACATAGATATATACACCTGCATACGTACTTTTTAATTGTGCTGTTTTGGTTGCCAACTAGGTGTTTGAATACAATAAAGTGGGGACTACTGTTTTATATACACAGAGATTGTCTAAACTTGCAAAGAAAGCTGAGCAAGTAGAGCT
The DNA here is from genome assembly GCA_013397135.1 of Pachyramphus minor. NCBI lineage: Eukaryota > Metazoa > Chordata > Aves > Passeriformes > Tyrannidae > Pachyramphus > Pachyramphus minor. The sequence goes on from VYXB01006845.1 coordinate 15,152, forward strand.
CAGTCATGAGGAACAATTTATTCCAGTGCTCTGCTAAGCAGAGACTACTGAATACTGTGGGTGGTTTTATAAAAAAAATGTGATCAAACGTCTACTGAAAAGTTAAGTCTCTGTGATCAGAAGAGATTCAGAACCAAGCTTCTTGAGGTGCAAGGCTTGTGGTTTTACATATTCCATCCTACCAGCCCCAAAACAAGGATTTGATTAAAAACTTGTACTTTTTTTTTCCTCCTCGTTCTCCCTCCCCCCATCAGAAACTTTCTCTGGGCAAATAACTATATCCAAAAACTTTTCTAACTGTAAAAGCCATTGCCAGTTAATCACAACTATGTCAGTTTAAGGATGTGATTTCCACAACTTAGTCCCTTAGATTTATGGTGCTCTCTATGATTTTTATTTTTCCCCCACATTATGAATGCCTCATTTCTCTTGAGGGTCATAAAAACTTGAAAGGTATAGTAGCAATATACAATGCAGACTTCCTTGCACCCTCTTGCTGGTCTGCATAAAATCTGAATTGAGGTACTCATTTCCTGCAGTGATTAGTCAACATAATGTGATCACTTGATGAAAATCATTCTATAGTAGTTAGATATTTTGGAGAGGAACATTGGGGTTGAGTTTTTGTGTTTTACAGAGCTCTTTCAGCAGTAAGTGAAATCTTTCTTTTCCTTGTTTGGGCTCACCTCTCTAACTTTGATTTGCTTTCTTTAGGTGAGGATATTGGGTCAACCAGCTAAGGGCTACCTAATTAAGGAACCAATTTTACTTACAGAATTCTTCCTGTGGTGTCCATACTGGACCAAACTGCTGGTATGAGAAAGCCTTGGCCTTTCCAAGATGTTTTTTAGTGGGCAGGGTTTACTTTCTGCAGGGAGCAGGATGCCTGAAAATTTGGCCACTCCTGCAAATTCCTTTTGAGCTAGGGGGTCTTTCACCTTCTCCATCTCGCCCAGCTGCATTTCAGTTGTCTCCTGGAGGTTCAAACAGAACTACTTTTTTTAATTCAAGTCCAGCAGCTCCAAAGGCTCACTTACAGTAGAACATGAATTCTTGCTCAAGAAAACACTTAGTTCTGTGCTCACATTTGCATAAAAGTTATTTTTTTCCAACGCTGTCTTGGAACTATAGCCTGTTGTTGCCACAAAAAGTATCAGAGGGCCGGAGGACCTCTCCAATGAGGATGGGCTGAGAGGGCTGGGGCTGTTCAGCCTCGAGAAGAGAAGATCCAGGGAGGTATTATTGCAGACTTCCAGTACCTACAGGGGGCTCATAAGGAAGACAGGGAAAAGCTTTTTAGCAGGGCCTGTTGTGACAAGACAAGGGATAAAGGTTTTAAATTAAAGAGGGTCAATTCAGATTAGATATAAAGGAGAGATTGTTTACAATGAGGATGTTGAAATGCTGCAACAGGATGCCCAAAGAGGAGGTGGATGTCCCATCCCTGGAAACATTCAAGGCCAGATGGAGGTCTGAACAACCTGATCTAGTTAAGGCTGTCCTGGCTGATTCCAGTGGGGATTGCAGATGACCTTTACAGATTCCTTCCAATGCAAACCATACTATGATTCTATGGAGAACATCTGCCGGATGTGATCACCTTGCTATTCCCTGGGCCAGTCTGTGTGGGCTGGAAACCCATCATCTCTTTTCCCAGTAATGCTTAGACAGTACTGCTTCTTTCTCTTCTTATGTAGACTTACAGGAGTTTCACATGAAAAGCAGCCATGCCACTGGGGCACAGGCCCTGGTCAGTATCAGAAGACCTGGCTTTTCTACCAGTTGAGTTTGCCACATTACTGGAGAGGTCACCAAACACATGCTTTTGTTCAAATTATTCCTCTCCTCTGTAAAAGAAATCAACTGGGAAGAAAAATAAACAAAACGTGTAAACTCCCTGCTGGACTTGGGGAGTAATACTTTTGAGTATAACACTAGTGTTGCAGCAGTAGAAACACAACAGCCCACGCTTTCAAACACTTGTCAAACTCTCCACTCACCTCAGCATAATCAGATTTGGATTCTCATCAATGTTTTGAGAAATGAATGCACTGTACCCTTTCCTCCATAGTCCTGTGAAATATGGCTATGTATGCTAAACTCAAGTCAGAGCCTGTCTTCTGCACAGCAGCCCTGAGATCAGCCTCAAAAACTACAGGCATGCATACAGTGTATCATCCATAGTGGAGATGGAGGATCTGTGCTTGTGAGGGTAAAAACTTCTAGACAGGAAAGAAAAAGCCTTGTGTCAAAGATGTAGCAGCAGATGGTAGTGATTTGTCCCGAGTAGTATTTAGGATTTGGGTTCTTTGCTCTGTTCCAAGAATCTCTTTTCTATTAGACTTCTTGTGGTGCAGGACAACGGTTCTCAACTCATAACCCATGGAAAACCACAGCACATCAACACACAACTCTAAAAGCAGATGAGGACAGTGGCATAAAGCCATACACACAATATAAGCCAAGAAGGAAAAGCACAGAGAGTGTAACTTTTACAACATGCAAAGTGTTCTTCAGCTTGCAAAAGTAACTAGCACAGTAAAAGCAAGTATTTTCTGGGTTATGTTGTTTTTGTGGGCAGAGAGGGGAAAGCTCTTCCTCAGCAATGCTGACAGTGCAAACAGTCCCCAAGGAAAGCTGGCTCAAACACAATGCTGAGGACCCATTCGTTCAGTCCCTCAGTGGGGACTCAGGACTGAAAGTCTCAGCCAACAACAACTGTCAGTAGAAAACTCCAAAAGAGAACAAGGCTAATCTGTGAAAGATAAAACCATGGGTTTGTAGAACAAGATCTGAAGAAAAGTAAATATGGGGCAATGTGTTTTCTACCAGCAAAACCAGCAAATTAGTGGGTTCGAGGTAGTGTTCAGGTGTGGAGAAATATTTGTGCAATGTTATGTTCCCACTTGTTTTCCATATAAACGATGGTCCTATCCTCATTGTTGCTCCTTTCTCATGAAACTAATTCAAATGAATCATTCTCATAAGACTTTCTTTACCCCTGCATCTAAACTTTGTAAATATCCTGAACTGAGAAAACTGGGCTATCAAGGCATTTCCCAAAGCCGAAGTAAGAGAGAAGTTGTGTCAAAAAAAGGGTGATTCATCAGTGTGTGTCCCCTGCCACATAGCCTGTTCTTCCCTGTGGAACAGATATGAATGAAATCTAATGATATGAACAGATATGAATGAAATCTAAGGAAGAAAATAATAGACCTGAGTTTTCTACTAGATACAAACTCTAGTAATAAACATTTCCTAAAAACCAATGCCATCTTTATCAATCATTAATAAAGAAAATTTGATGTGGTCCATTTTTCTAAGAGAATAAACATAATACATCTACCTTCTCTGCTCTTACACAAAAATTTGTCTGTTGATGCCCAACAGGTACCTAATCTCTGAAAAAGTGCCATCTAATTCATGTCTTCTGACTTTTAAGTTAATATTGTTCTGACTAGTGTCTTTTTACTGGGTACATCTGCCTCTACACGTTATACCAGAACACAATCACTCTTGTTTGACTATTAAGATCTAGCTATCATAGTAATCTTCATGATTTCTAATCCCAGTCTTTCAAGGTAGATCTTGTTACATTTCTGAACTTTTATGGGACATGAGTGTTAGTCAGCAGAGAGGGGAATAATGATGGATTCTAAAGTTGAAGATCCAGTTTTGAAGTAAGTTATTTCCTTCTCTCAGAATGGATTAATTTATACTTTTAAAAGCAACTCAACAAATTATGTGTTTCTGTCACCTGAGTAAGTATTGTATTTTGCTTTCTTCCATAAAAAATTACATGTAAAAACATGTTTTTAATTTTGATCTCTTCCATGGTTGTAATGTTTTTTAACTCTGCAGGTAATAGTAAAATTTTAAAAAGGCTGTCAAACGAGTATTTCTAGGGTTTATTGGATATTTTTATCAAAGAGAAATGGTGAGATATGCAACTGTAGTATTTATCTTCTGGGAGCCCCTGGTGGTCTAGTGGTTAAGGATACGGCACTGTAACTGCCGAGGCCCGGGTTCGATTCCCGGCTGGGGAAACTCCCCGGGTAGGTGGAGCCCGTTAGCCCTGTAAGGCAATCCACCTACGTCCTGAGGACCTCGCTGCCACTGTCGAAGTTCACTTGGCCCCGGCAGATGAACCTTAGGATTAAAGGGTGGGCTCAGTTCTGCGCGCACTGTGTCCCACCTAAAATAAATCCAATGCGCAGGCTGGAAGGCGTACAAAGACCTTCCACAGATCTTCGTTCGCGAAGGCTGGCCATTATTTATCTTCCAAATTTGTTGAGCTACAGGAATAGGTTTGATAATATTTCCTCTACCTACTACTTTTGAATTTGGGATTTTGCACTCCCATTGATCTCCATGAGCTGCAGAGGTACAGCTACCTCACCACGGTCTTCACTACAAGCTGCACAAGAATCTGCTCTGGTACCTGGAGCACCTCCTCCCCCTCCTTCTTCAATGACGTTGCAGGGTTGTTTCTCTCACATATTTTCAGTCCACTCTTCTCTGAGTGTGTTTAATTTGCTGAATAACTTTTTTCCCCTTCTTAAATACTCCTATTCACCTTCACAGAGGTGTTACTACCATCTCAGATGGGCTCAGTCTTGACCAGTGGCATGTCCATTTTGGAGCCAGCTGGCACTGGCTTTGTTGGACATGGGGAAACTTCTGGCAGCTTCTCACAGAAACCACCCCTGTAGCCCTTCTGTCACTACCAAAACTTGGCCACACAACCGCAATATACCAATATATCTTCTTGACTGGAGAAGGATAAAATACTTTATCTGTATGAATAGCTGAATGTTTACTTTTGATGTCTGTGAAACCTGTAGTTCAAAAACATGTAATGTTTCTACAGCTTCCTTCAGCATGAAACTTGAGAGAATTGATTCTCTTGGAATACGATATGGTTCCTTTTCCGTGCTTTTTTTTGGTGTGTGGATAAGGGTTGTCTTTTCACTGAGGTGTTATCTAGAGTGGGGCTGCAAAACGATACCAGTTAAGGTTCACAGCAAGGCATATAACCAGGACATCTGTATTTTATATGGCTTACACTTTAGGAGAATGCTTATTTCACAAGATTTTTATTTGATTTTACTTGGAAAGAACACTAGCAACAGTCTCCTAAAAATAAAGAAAATATGCTAGATATATATTGGCATG
>VYXB01006845.1:26013-49711 GCA_013397135.1 Pachyramphus minor
GGACTGTCTCCTGTGGGAGGGACCCCATGGGAGCAGGGGAAGGACTCCTCTCCCTGAGCAGCAGCAGAAACAACAACTGACCATTACCCCCATTTCCCGTCCCCCTGCACCACTGGGTGGGAGGAGGGAGAACACAGAAGGAAGAAGGGGGGGGGGGAAGGTGTTTGTAAGACTGTTTTATTTCTCACTCTTTGGCTATTATCCTGTCAGTAATAAATATAAAAACTATCCCCACTTTGAGTCTGTTTTGCCCATGAAAGTGATCAGTAAGTGACCTCTCCCAGCTCTTATCTCAACTCATGAATCCTTAGCTGGTTTGTTTTTTTTTTTCCTCTCTCCTCTGTCCAGTTGTGGAGGGAGAGTAAAAGCCTGGCTTTAGTGGGTACCTGGCATCTGGCCAGGGTCAACCCACTACAATAGCTGCTTCCAATCATTGGTATAGACACACTACTGAGAAAAACATGGACTTCTGCCAAGTCATATTCTTCTTACCAAATTATACATCTGCTTTAAAATTCATCTAACTCTCTCTGATGTTATCAGTCTTTACAATTATTTTCCTTTCATATTTGCCTGATAGCAGACAGAAATATTTTTAATAACAAGTATAGATTTAAGCTTTTCTGTTAAGTCTAAGAAAGGAAAAGTTTCATAGTTTTAATTGTGTTTATAAATCTCTGTTTTAATTGTTACTTTTTTTTTTTAATGGACTGTAGAAAGGGAAATGTGAAAGGTCAATGAAGAAAGCAGGTAGTTGTTGCTTCAATAAGTTAACATGTCTGTTGTAGAAATGCAGGGTCAGACTGCATTCTTTTGGAATTGTACATATGCACACTTTGAAAACAATTATTTTATATGCTGGTTTAAAGATTGGTTTGGTGTTAGATTGTAAATTAAAAAAATCAGATAGTATATTTCAGAGAGAATGAGTTCCTGAAGTAAGATGGATATATCAGGTGTGCATCCATTAGGAGAAAGTTTCTTGGCACCCATATGAATGCAATTCCTTATGTTTTTTATATAACCTTTTTACAAGAAAACAACCAGTTACTTTCCAGGTCTAATATTGTTAAGAGAAAGTAAGATCCTGACTGATTCCCATCCAACTTCCTGGAACCTTTCATCCACTTCGATTCACTCCTTTCTCTTTATTTTGTTTCTCTTTCCCTCTCTTCCCCACACCATTGTCTCTTCAATTTGAAAACAGATTGTAACTTGATCAAGTAAAGATGCTATCATGGTGTACAAAACGAAGCAGCAACTAAGGAAGAGTACACAAACCTACGGGATTCATGGCTGATAAATTTCCAGTCCTGCTCAGGCACAAAGAGCCTGTTACTTGTTTTCAGTATTATGTAAAAATAAAACAGGCTTTGAAATGCCTCATCAAGTAATTACTTTGAAAGGGTAAGCTCGCATGTCTTCTAAAGACACTAATCCCACATTCACATTAAGTAGTGAAATGAGAAAGGAAAATACAAAGACTGTAATTTAGTATCAATTAAATAAATTAATTTATCTAAAGTATGTTGAAGTTGCACTTGAAGATAAGAATATACGTGGAGAAAGAGTTTGAAAATGAGTAGGAAAATGGTTCAAGATTTTAAGCCAATATTAGAAGAATAAAAAACCCTTTTTTAAAAAGCAGAAAACATGATACATGAATCATTATAAATTAAAAGGGGCCCTGATTCTAAATCTCAGGATGAATGAGACTGAAGAGACTGAATCCCGATAGACAAAAATGAAAAATCTCAATCAGCAGTTGCTTCTGGATTTTCCTAATATGTACACTGGGAGAATATAAAACAGCAGGGCAATTTCACAACTCTGTTCAGCCAAAACAATGGAAAATATTGCGAGGGCTCCTAAGCAGCTGTTGCTCAGCTACTGCAAAACACCTGAGACACATTACAAAAAGGACTAGATATTCTCTGTTAAAATATGGAAAAGATTAATGATTAAGGTGGCAGAGTGCATTTGATCTTTCTAGCCTCCATTGAAGTGCCCCAAGCACTGCCTGGGTTTTTGCATGGCAGGAACAGTGGTATGCTGGTAGCTGCCAAGTACCTGCCTTTGCAGAAGGAGTTTGGTGATGGCTGTTGAATTGTTTGTACAGTACCTAGCATAATAAGATAGATGTGTAGGGATGAAACATAATGAAAAATAAAAAGAATATTAATAATAAAATAACTATAATGCACTTACATTTCAAAAGTAGTTCTTAAAGTCAGGAACATAAATACTTACAGTTCATATCGAACAATAACTGTTGTAGTACAAGTAGTATCACCTCTTCTCACCTCTGGATTCTTCCCAGAACACACTTCTGCCTTCAGAATCGGAAAAAAAAAAAAGACCAACAAAGCACAGAGTGACAAAATAGCAAATATATCGTATAACCCAGAATAGAAATGGTGACAACAAACCCTTATGTTACTCTGTAATATTTCAGCTACTCAAACTAGCAGTAACATGTCTGTGATCCTCTCGAACACTGTATTCTATACTGCAAATGAACTGTCTAAAGTTATTCTGATATCATGATGTATCCGTGCTTAATTAGACACAGCTACTTTTGGTCTGTATTTGGCCCAGCCACCTGGGAAAGTTTGTTCTGTTTCCTACCAAGTAGTGGGAAAACAAGGCCTGATAAACGAGAGCTTCATCCTTGAAGACAGTACTTTGTATAAACTGAAATTAATTGGTATCTTCTTATTGGCTGATGGCCCTCCAAGGGCACTTGAAGGAGAAAGTGAAGAGGAGGGAGATGAAGTAAGCCCTCAGACTCATTTAGGGAAGACCCCTCCAGGTGTATCACGCAGGCGCGGGGGAATTCCAATGTACACACGTGTGCACAGAAGGGACATCACTGACATAATGGGGGGAGGGACAGAAGCCTCTGGCTGGGCCGGTGCTGGCCACACCTGCCCAGGTAGACGTAACCAGCTAAATTATATAGAAGGCAGACAGCACCTGTGGAAGTGCTCGCAAGCTTCACATGGAGGACAACGTTGCCTCAGCGGGGACGCCCGTTACCTTGTGAGCCTGCTGACACCCCAAGGCTGCAGTTTCTGCCATGGGGAAATTCTGGTAATTCTGGGGTCGGTAAGACAACCTCATAAGTAACACCCACGTGAGTGGGAGGTTTTACTGAGGGCTTATTTCCTTTCCTCTTTAATGTCTCTCGGTTTCTCAGTTTGTCGGCCACTTCTTAGTAATAAATATTGGGGTTTTTGAGCTTTCAGCAGTGTTTTGGTTTTCAATCTCAGCATCTCTCCGAACCCCCCCTGGAACACATGATATCACTTCATTGCTCACAGTCAGAAAGAGAAGTTTCCAGAATCTCTGCTCTTGTTGAGAAGATCAGTTTCTGTGATTATGCAATGTAGTTTACTACAGGCAGAGAGACTTTGGTGGAGTTATTTACGACCCTGATATGCCTGTAGATAAATATGAGCTATAAGTCCTGTGAACTGAAAATTCCTTTCTCTTTTGCTGTGATTTATCCTCCCCAAATTAAACTAGTTATGGAAACCATTGTTTTTGACAAGTGATTTTTTTTAAAAAAGTTCATTTATTTTGCTTGTATTTCTGGGTGTTGAATGTCTGTCATCAAAACTCATTAGCAATTTAGAAGAAGGGAAGAGAAAAAAAGGGGTAGTTTAGGCTCTTTGCAAGTTGTTACACCACTGCAAATGTGTATGTCTTTTTCACCCTTAATGTAGATAATGTTGAAGACATAACATTTATAGCATTTGTGAAGATGGCATCCACCATGCCCAAATATTCCTCACTTCATACTGGTAGCATCAGTGATTTTCAAAGTCATTCCAAAGGCTGTCACTGACAAAAGTGCTAACTGAGAGTCTTAAGAGGGATATAAAATATTTTTGGAAAAAGTTGGAGAAAACCAGTCAAGAAATCAGGCCTTAAGATGATCCTTCTTGCGCTAGGGAATATGGCTATATTTGGTCGTGAAGTTGTTTGTTCATTCTGGGGGATGAAGGATATGTTGACATGTTCCCCTGGTGTAGGGAAACTGAATTATAGTTAATGCCATCAAAAACAGAGGGTTCTAAGAGCAAGGATAGAAAGATTTTCCTATAAATTGAGCAATCATTTTAAGAGGCAGTAAAGAGTGAGACACTGTGGTGCCATTTGATGCCTCTAGAGGCTGCATTTAAATCTTTTATTTCAGTTTTAATTGCATTATTTCATGCATAATTTGCCTCTAAGAGGCTAGGGCATCTCTAGAATTAATACTAAAATTTAGATTATTTTGTGACAGGAAGCAAAAAAATATTCCTATAGCTGGTTATTTATTTCTTTATTTAGTGCTTCACATTATATATCACTATCCATCTGCATCTGCAGTATATTATAAAGTAAAAGCTTTTTTTTAAAAAAAATGCCCTTAGTAGGTGGTCCCATGTCATAAGAGATCTCCTTAAATAACAAAGATGCTGTCATCTGTCAGGTGCTCTGACTACTCACGACGTTATTGATCGAGATAAAAGTGTAAGACAGTTATAAGAAAGTGGAAAACTGAATCAGAGGATGGGGAAAAAAGTGAGAGTTAATTTAAAATTATTGAAGTGAATCATTAGGTCTTTGCAATAAAGTACCAGTCTGGGAAACTGTGACCTATTCAAGGTTATTCCCAGTGTCAGCTATGAAAATAGCAGAACTGATTAATGGCACCAGGTGCTGTGCTGTAGTTTGGATTAGGTCTGAGAAGTAATATTTTCAAATGCTTTTTTAAAAATAATGCATTGATGTATATGTCAACCCATTATTCTGCTCTGCTAAAATATTAACAGAAATTGGGCCAAGTTTTCAATGTTTTCTTACTCTTCTTTGCCTCAGCAGGCAGAAGAAAACCCCTGCTTGTCACTCCTACTCTTTGCCTACATGGGAGATGAGCCTGAAGACTGAGGCTCTGCAGAGCCATGCACAATCCACTGCTCCAGACTCCTAGCTCTGTAGGGATCACAGAATTTTAAATTTTTTATGACAACAAAATCTAAGTAAATTTATATGATCTTCCGTTCTTGTCTTTTGCATTTGGATCTGTTCTGCTGTTTTGGAAGAATATCTCCCAGAAGAAAATTCTTTCTTGGGGTCTCGGACATCTGGGAAATAAATCATCTAATTCAAGAAGCCCTCTTCTGGTAGTGAGTAATCTGATTAATTTTTAGGTTAGTATGACTCCTGAGGCAATTTTGGGGGAGTTGGCATTGGTTATGCAAGGTCATTTAATGAGAGTGGCATGTAAGAGTCTAATTACCTACTCTGCTGTCAGTGAAAAAATGTAAGAGCCTCTATAGAATAATTTAGCCCAACCTAAACTATATACCTTTGAAGGAATGAGTCAGCATATGGAGGTGCTGTTCCCAGGTAAGAATCACACTGAATTCCAGGTGGGAGTTGTATACTTAGCTAACTAATCAAGAAATTAACATTTTCAAGTGTATCTAGGCACCTTAAAGCATAAATAAAAATAATTAAAATCAGAAGAAGAAGTTAGGATCCAAGTCTGAATTTCCTCTCTTGAACCCACTGTGTACCTTGGTGTACCTAAAGGGTTTTTAAGCTCTGTCTTTTACTCTGCAAATTTTATCTTACAGTTTATTTTTAGAAGTGAGCTGGACACTTTGCCCTAAATTTTTTAACACATTTGAGTATCTTTCTACTGAAGATGTGATAGAGCAACATTTTCAAAATCTCCAGCTGTGTTCGGGTAGCTTCACTGAAATCCAGTGTATAATATTTCTGCTTAGCTAGTTCTAGATCTTCAGCTAGTGAAGATTAGGTTAGGCAGAGCCCAGGACCAGTTCCTTTGGGTCATCGAGTCACAATGTCATTAAAGTTGAAAAAGATCTTTGAGTCCAACCTTTGACTGATCACCACCTGGTCAATTAAACATGGCCGAAGTTCCACATGCAGTCTTCTCTTTAGGGAGAACTCCACCACTTCCCTGGACAGCCCATTCCAATCCTTGACAACCCTTTCAGTGAAGAAGTTCCTCCTTTTGTCCAACCTAAACCTCCCCGGCATAGCTTGAGACTTTGTCCTATTGACTTATCACAAGTTGCTGGGGAGAAGAGATTGACCTCCATTTTGCTACAACCTCCTTTCAGGTACTTGTAGAGAGTGATAAGGTCTTTCCTGTGTCCCCTTTTCTTCCAAATAAAGAACCCCAGCTCTCTCAGCCACTCCTGTTATCGCTTACTTTCTAGACCCCAAGGTCTGGGAACTCCCCATGTCACTCTGGCTCATTGATGTCAATAACTTATGTGCAGACTGAAATAAACTTTTCATTGTTGATGACTTTAGTGGGTTTTTTTTGTCTGTTTTTTGTTTTGGTGGGTTTTTTTGTTTGTTCCCTTGGGCTTTGTGTTTGTTTGGGTTTTGGGTTTGGTTATTTGTTTGTTTTTAATTACGAATTAGAAGTTATGTTTAGCTTGTTCCTCATAATAAAATCTGAAATTACTATAAACCGTTCAGTACTGATGTACAGTTTACCTGAGAAATACTTGCTGGCTCAAAAGGGATAGTGAAAAAAGGGTCCCAAGAAAACGGGATAATTACATCAGTTCCTAAGAGAGCTGTCTTTCTGGAAAGCAGCTCTGGGCTGGGCAGGTGCTGCCTCCGAGCCGCAGCATGCGGTAGGTGTCAGGCTCGCACCGCCGTCGAGCAGCAGAGTATGCCCGGTTCTCTGCTGAGACACAGCTGCCGCGCCTGCCAGGGATGGCCGCCAGCGTGCTGCTACTCGGCGGTACCGTAGGGATGGACTTTGTCTACCTGGAAGTAAGGTAATCTCTGGGGAGAGAGACTGTCGAGATGATTTGTTGCTTACTCTGTAATCTTCTTTCCAAGTTCAGTCATTCCTCCCTTGACTGGTTCATGTATAATGCTGTCAGACTTGCTCTGGCTTCACAATACAGCAGCAGTTCACCGGCACTCCTTTTTAATTAAAAAATCATTCTTGCAGGGCATGTCCAATACACAAAAAGATGGTGGAAAATGTGCAGACTTATGCCATGATTTTAATTTTTTTCCAAATATAGTAAATTAGTAGAACACACCTCTCATCTCACTTTCTATTTGCAGACAACTCCCCTTCCTTGAAATTCCTTTATCTAAGTCCTGGACTGTCAACCTCCCTCATTCTCTTCACCTCCTACACCTTCGCAACAGAAATAGTGGAGGTTTGGGAAGATCATGTAGAATACTCTTGACAGTGTCAAGCTCTAGCCGCAAAAGATCTCAGTGAATCTCCTTGCATTGGTACAGTTAATTCTATACCTATACGTTTGCTAGTTCTTGAGGGTAGAATGCATTCAGTGATCAGGCTGGCCCCAGGAATATAATTGCTTGAGAAAACCTATTTCAAAATCAGCTAGCAGATAACACTGCAGATATTAAGAAAGAAATTATATATGGAATGGAACTAAATGTTGAAAACTAGGATGCCTTAAAGCTTTTAAGCCAGAGCTCTGTATGACTGCCCTATGTAGAAATACATGTGGTGAATATTTAGTATTATGCTTATCTGTAAGTTAGACAGCCATATTGGAAGATACCCTGTGTTTGTTTATGGAATAGCAAGGCCTTTCAGTATTTATTTAAATTTTTCATGTTACTTTCAGAACTAATACAGTAAACCAGAGTCTATACTTGACCAGGGCTTAAATAAGATTTTAATTTTTTACAATGTTGCATTTTAAATTAACTTTGACTTCCCCTTGTCTTTGTGCTCATTTGGTGAAGCTAACACTGTCATGATGGTGGTTGACAATAACAGATAAAGTGCTGTAGATAAGAATGAGGTTGATACATTTTACATGAAAGCCCTAAAGCAACTGGATTTTTAAATCAACTATCTAGCTGGGACTGCTTTCATTTTGCTTTTTAGCACCTCATTAGGCTTACTACAATTTTTCTGCAAAAAAAAAAAACTGCTGCCCCAGTCACAGTTCATTTTCCTCCTCTAATGTCCGAGTACTCTGTTGTCTACTGAAAATTATAATATTTTAATTTCACAATAATTTAATTAAAATATTTCATCCTAGAATATAAATCAGCAACACTGAGCAGCATCCTGCTGCATCCTTCTGCTACAGCTCTGTGGCATCCTGGAAAACAGCACAGCTGTCACAGATTGTGGGGGAAACCGGAAGAGTTTGTGCCATCAGAGAGCACCACCAGGCTAAAGATGTTACACTCTTCATCCCTTCCTTGCTTTTAAATGTCACTGCATGCCCTACAACACATTTAGGTTTCTAATGTCCCAGAGCAGTAGCAGCCCCTCTGCAATGTGCCCAGAAATCCTGGATGAACATCCAGGTTCCTCTGACTATGGCACAGGACTCACCTTTTGTACTAGGCTCACTTCAGGGTTAGAAATGTAGTATTTCTTTTGGGCACAGCCCCTCAGTGTCCTCCAGCTCCAGGCACCAAGGCAGAAGGAGTTTTGGCAATCTTCAGGACCTGGGTTTTGCAAATTTACTACACACTTAGATGGAGAAAGATGTGAAGTCACTTTACAATTGATAACTACCTTACAAAAGGTAGTGGAAGTCCTTGTGCTAAGATTTAAGCGCAGTAATATTTGCAGAATGACGACAGGTATCACATTTTTTTCTTCCTGAAGGACGAATATAATTATTCCTGTTTGGAACACTTTTCCTTGACATTAAAATTTGTTTTTGTTTACTCTTACTCCTTGGGAAAATTAGCTATTTAAAAACTGAGATAAGTTACCAACCTAAGGTTAGGGGTTACACACTCTGGTTTCTGATGATGAGGTAGAACGTGCAGTCAGTCATAACACAAAATGAACAGCCTACATTTGTGAGGCCTTTGAAGTAATACTCAAATGAGAGTTTTTATTTTTAAAAAAACAACAAACCACTTAGGAAAAGCTCAGTGCGAAAATATTTCAATAAATATTGGGGGTTTTTTTAATGAGATGAAAAAAAATGAACTAGAAAGGTGAGTGCCTCATAATAATCTCCATCCATGAAGAGCTTCAGTACTTGGATGGACAAGATCCTAAAAAACTTGGCTGCACTTTCAAGTTACCTGAGCCTCAGACTGGGTGTGAACTACCACATCCAGGCATTTCTTTCAAGCTGGACTTGTATTATGATTTGGTGAGTGGGGCACAACATCTTATGTTTCATAATACAAGTAGGCCTGACTAGGTCATGCTCTGATTTTTATCCTTTTATTTTCTTTATTTAGGTAATTGTCTTCCTTTTCTTGTATTTTTTAATTAAATATTGGACATAAATTCACCACAAAGGATATACTTTCATTTGGGAATTGTCCTTATTCATTTAAAATATGGAATTTTCCTTACTCAAATGGACCTTTTTGCCGTGGGATGGTATTCTTGACATTAACTTTGACTTGGGCAGACTCATGCTCAGACTGCTAACAAAGCTCACTCAGGTCTGGGATACACTCCAGCTACTGCCAAAGATTGCAAAAAAAGGATCTGTATGGTATGACAAGTATTTTTGTCAGGAATGAGCAAATTCTTTGAAATCTCATCAACTCTATTTCATGTTGAAATCCAATCAACTTTTTTCCCCACCAAGTGTGGCTGGGATGTAGAAGCCATTAAGAATGAACTGATTTACTGACAGCAATCCATTGGAGAAGAAAATATCTGTTACTGTAGTAGTCTGACACTAAGCATTAACGTAGTCTGACAAGACAGAACAAAATTGTGTCACTCAGGAAGGGAATGTCTTTCCATGTGGCATGCACATCCGATCTACTTGGTGCAGCTAGGGAAAAATGATACTTTGTGGAAGGTTGCAAGTATGGAGACACAGGTAGGAACGCAGTTTCTAAATCTGTAGTCTTCTTACATACTTTATACATATATTTGTCTATATATATTCTTGCCTGATATGTACTTATTTATTAAGTATACTTATTTGTACTTGTCAAAAGTAGGTGATATATTCACAAAAGAATATTAGTGTATCAGAATTTCAATGCTTTTGTCCAACATATTTATAAGGTTATTTTTTATAATGTGAGTAGGTGTTCTTCGACACTGGCAGTCACTTAAGCTATAATCAGAGTAACTCTGT
This sequence comes from Pachyramphus minor, assembly GCA_013397135.1. Taxonomy (NCBI): domain Eukaryota; kingdom Metazoa; phylum Chordata; class Aves; order Passeriformes; family Tyrannidae; genus Pachyramphus; species Pachyramphus minor. The sequence goes on from VYXB01006845.1 coordinate 36,129, forward strand.
TGGTTGTGTAGAGGTAAGAAATAAAGTTCTTTATCCGAAGTCCATTTCTGTACAGGACGTCAATACATGGAAAATATAACTTTTCCATCCATTAGTGCCATTGAAGAAAGAAAACAATTCTTCTAATTAGTAGGTACTTTTATTTTAGAAACAAACCTTCTATTTTATAAAATCAGATGTCCTAATCTATTCATAGAATATATTTTTACATAGTCCAGACTGGATTTTTCAGGAGGAATGTGTGTCCTCTTTTAACACAGCTTATTTTCTACTTTTATTAAATTCAGGTTATGCTGAATATTTTCCACTGGAGACAGGAATTTTGATTATTTTTGTCCTCTTTTCCCTTCTTTCTTTTTAATCTAGGTGGCCATGATGATGGAAATAAACCCATAAGAATAGTTGATGAATAGAACTGTTCAGTGATTGACCAGGGCAGTGGTCAAAATTCAGAGTACCAAATCAGCACACTGTGGTCATAATTAACACGCTATAGAAATGTTGACTGATGAGCACCTTCTATTCTTAGACTCCAACACAACGTGACATTTCCTCAAACCAGGGTAACTGAAATATGAGACTGTAGAGTGAACCTGACATGTGGGGGAAGGTGCTTGTTAGAAAGAAAGGAAAAGAAAGAAGTAACAAGGGATATTGTGATTAGGTTCATGAGAACTATAGTGCATGATACATTGGTTATGTTTGGGTACCTAGAACTGAAGTTAATTGGATGAAATCTGAACCTTAGCAGCTGCTAAAGCCTCCAGTTGCATACGTAAGAGAAAAAGATCTCTATATGAAGTACTGATGTCTGTAGTCTTCTCTAGTATAAATAACATTTTAAGTCCTCCAAATACATAAACTCACAAAAGACATGATTTCATAACTGATTTTTCAAAGGATTTTGAAGTCACACAGTACCAAGGAGCTCAGTTATGCTTTAGCCTTGAACTGCAGATTAGCAATTCCAAGAGTACAAATCCAGCAGCTGTTTCTCCCTTTTGGAAGATAAACTCTGTGCCACCAGCAAATCTTTCACCTTGCCATAATTTCACTTTACCTGCTATGTTTTTATGGCCTCCAAAATCACCTCAAAAAACAATTACAGCTGCTGAAAAAATACAGTGAATTGTGTTTTGTAGTTAATTATTTTTAGGTTAAATAAGATTATTAACAAGTGGACAGAATCACAGTTTCACTATGACTCTGATATTGGCAATAATGCAGTGACCAAAGAGAAATCTCTTTAGTAAGCTATATACAAACCTGTCAGGAGCCCAATCTTTCCAGTGCTATCAAGCTGGCAATCTCATTCATGCCTGTAAGCTTGTTGCTGCATGTTGAATTGACATTAAATTAAATAATATCCTACATGCAATGAGTTGCAGGCCTCTATGACAACGTTTGGCAGAGGTAGTAATTCATAGCATACGTTATTGCTTGAATGTTTAATGTAGTCTTTTCAGCACTCTTGTCCTTTCTCTTCCTTTTGGTACATAATCCTAGCCTAAAAAGTAAGCTGTTTTGATTAAACAGCATGTGCATTTCCTTTCATGTTGTTTTTCCGAAGAAGAGGTGCATGAGGGAAACCAAAAATACTTACACAAAAGCTGTTGCAAAGAGAAATATCTGTATTCTGTATCTTTCAACACAGGTAAAGGGCTCCTTCAAATACATCAGTAACAAAAAGAATACTGTGGAAAATATGGGGCTGCTACTGAAAGAAACAGGAGTATCTGCAACCTTCCAGAGAAGGCAGAGTTACTGAACATCTTTTTTACTTCAGTTTTCACTGATATGGTTCAGGAATCCCTGACCCAGAAGACCAGTGAGAAGATCTGGAGAAAGACAGACCCCCTCTAAGGGCTGATATTGGATCCAGTACTGCTTAACTTCATGGCTTGGATGAAGAAATAAAGTGCGTCCTTAAAAAGTTCACTGAAAATAAAACACTAGGAGGAGTGGCCAACACTCCAGAGTGCTGTGCAGCCCTTCAGAAGGACCTTGAGAGGTTGGAAATATGGGCAGAGTGGAAACATTCTGAAATTCTACAAAGGCAAGTGCAAGATCCTGCACCTGAGGAAGAATAACCCTGGGCACCAGTACAGGCTGGGAGCTGACCGGCTGGAAAGTAGCTCTGTGGAGAAGGACCTGGGGGTTGTGGTGAATGACAGGCTGTCCATGACCCAGCAATGTGTCCTGGTGGCCAAAAAGGCCAGTNAATATGGGCAGAGTGGAAACATTCTGAAATTCTACAAAGGCAAGTGCAAGATCCTGCACCTGAGGAAGAATAACCCTGGGCACCAGTACAGGCTGGGAGCTGACCGGCTGGAAAGTAGCTCTGTGGAGAAGGACCTGGGGGTTGTGGTGAATGACAGGCTGTCCATGACCCAGCAATGTGTCCTGGTGGCCAAAAAGGCCAGTGGTATCCAGGAATAAATTAGGAAGAAGATTAAGCACTTTACTGTTTCATCAACCTGTCCCACCTGTCCCCTTGTGTCAAGGTACCATTCCTCTTGTTGTTCAGTAGTTTTTCATATTGTTATCTACCCTGTAATCTTTAATTTTTTATACAAGGTGAAACTATATCATCTAATATTCCTAAAAGATAGGATGAGAGTGGTCCATGTATGATATTTTCTATGTCAAAGGAGAGAACTCAATTTTTCAACTTGCAAAGTGCGAGATCAGTACTTAAGTCACAACTTTTAGACTATGTAGTTGCATTCTGGACACAGAGCTGCAGCTGTTAAACTGAAGAGGCAGATGTACTCATGAAAGTCAAACATTAGAAAACCAAATATGTCTCCTTTAAAGCTCTAATCCAGAAGGAATTGGTTTCCAGGCCTTTGCTAGGTAAAATTTCTCCTGCAATACTTTGACAGTCAACAGAAAGCATTTGAAATTATGATACAGAAAATGCAACATTAAAAGTGTTTTATAAAGCCTTTACCATTTGGAGAGAAAAAGTCTTTTCTGAGCCAAGGTGGCTTTCAAAAAGAAACAAATTATAGACTGCACTTGACTTGCTTTCTGTGAAGTATCATCCAGGCACACAACAGTTAGGTACAATAATCTACAATATAACGTACTGTTTTGTTTACCAGAAAATAAAATATGACCTCTTCACTTTAATGAAGAGACACCTGGAAAATTTCCCATAAATGCATCTTTTTTTGTAGACAAAAGTGAGGAGAATATAGTACCTAGCTAATCAAGAACCTTAAGCAATAACTCAAAGCTCCTGGCTTTTAAATCATTACTACTGCTCTTCTAGTGACATTACAAGAAAGTGCTGCCAACATCCCTCCTTAGCAGATGATAAAAAACTGTTAGCTGTGGAAAATTTTGGACACAGTGGATGTAACCAAAATCTCCTAAGGCAGGTGCTATCCGATTTGTGGAAATTACTCTCAACGAGACGTTAGGAGATGCTGCTACTTTGAACAGCCTCAAGAAAGTTACTCTGCAGAAAGCTGTTAGGTTGATCAGGAAGAAAATTAAAAATTCCAGATGTTTGAAAAATGCTGAAGCAGATTGGCAATAACATTATTCACAGTTCTCACACAGGGAAACTCTAAACAAGGCAACCATGCAAAGTACTCAATTTTTTCAGTCAACTTCAGATTGACTTAAAAAAAATTACTTTAAGAAAGTAAGTGTCAATAGGAATGACAGATAAATAATCAGGACTATATGTTTTAGATCACTATTAGGGTATGAGTACTTTAGTTTTCTGATACTGTGTCATTACACCATTGGATTTTGTGCAATTATTTTAATCCACCCTTCCATACAATAGGTAATAATGTTTTGTGAAGGTTGAAAAGTACAGATATCTTCCCAGAAGTTCGGACCAGCATTTGAGATAACCATTAGAAAGTGTAGATGCTTGTACTAATGAATGTATGCAAAACTTTATCAACCCTTTCTCTCTCACCTTCTTATATTAGTTAGAGAGATACTCCATTCCTTCTTTCCCTTTGAAATCTCGCAGGAGTAAGACTTCTGTCCCCAGACAGACCTTTGATATCAAACTGCTTTTGGAAGAAAATGCACTTATAAAACTTAGACAAGAGTAAACTCAACCTATTCTGTAGTTAAAATCCCAAACAAAAATGTCTTTCCATGCTAGAAAACATTGAAATTACCAGAAGCTCTAATGTTGTGGTAAACTTCTTACTCCTGTAATTGTATGACCCAAAGCCTAGAGCCAAATATTCCTACTGAACTTCTTCATGGTTCAAATCTGGACAAGAACATTGTTTTGAGATTTATAGCTTCTCTCATAAAAGCAAAAAATACAAATGGGGGAAAAAAAAAGCCAACAACAACATAAAACAAAAATCTGAATTGTTCAGAGTTCTCTGCAGTGTGTTGTGATAAGAAAAGTCTGGATGTTTGGATCAATTTCTGACTCTACACAAGTAACTTTTTTGCCTGCTTCGCACTTGTTAAAATCCCAATAGAGTATGAAAAATGGAATCCACTGTTCAGCAGGTAATCATCTCATTGCAGATCATCCATTGGTACTTCAAAAGCTGAAATTCACCCATCTCTTTTATCATCTGTAGCATACAAGAATATTATGAAAGAGAAAACTAGTGCCAAAAAAGGTGGAAGATGCCAGAATTTTTATGAGAAATGTATAAAGTGTGAGTTCCTAATAAAATAAGCCTGTGGCTTTTGACAGAGAATAATTTCTCTGTAGGTGCTTCATTCTGATAAATATATATGAGTTGTAGAGTCTGGTGCTGGTGCATTCTCCGTATTTTCTTTCTGTGTCACCATCTGCAGGTACTTCAGTCTCATGGGAGGGAGCTGCTCATAAAGGTCAAATCCCATAGGGTTCTCTGTATTCAGCAGTCTGTAGTACAGTAGGTGCTTTTTTAAGTTCTCATCCACCAACAGCCATGTTTTCCGCAGCATTCTTTTTCGAGCAGCATCAGTCTCCTGCGTCGCACTTTCTTGGGAGAAAATAAAGCTGTTCACATGAGCCACAGCCACCACGTAAAGAACAGGGCACCAGGTGTGACGCAGCGCACCAGTGACCAGTGACCAGCATCTGCCTTCGTAAAATCCTCAATATCCACTGGACGGACTATGTGACCAATACGTCTGTTCTTGAAGAGGCTGCAGTCACAAGTATCGAGGCCATGCTGCTGAGAACACAGCTGAGTTGGGCAGGGCACGTCTCCAGGATGAAGGACCACCGCCTCCCTAAGATGGTGAACTCGTCACTGGCTGTCACAAGAGAGGAGCCCCGAAAAGGAGATACAAGGACTCCCTGAAACAACATCTCAGCCGTGGCCACATTGACCATCATCACTGGTCTACTCTGGCCTCCAGTCAGGAAGCCTGGAGACAAATCATCTATAACGCTGCTGCCCCCTTTGAGAACTCGCGCAAGATCACTCTCGAGGAGAAAAGACAACTCAGAAAGAATCGTGTCCAGTCCTTGCCGCCTGGGGAATCTTTCTCTTGTCCCTTCTGCAACAGGACTTGTCTGTCGCGCATTGGCCTTTTCAGCCATCAGCGAGCCTGCAGCAAGTGCAGGTAGTGCCCTTCGAAATCTTTGTTCACGAAGCCAAGCCATGAAAATGAATTATAGAATTTATGAATTATACAATCTAGCATTTGCATTACATTGCTCTAGCAAACTGTCAGATTTTACTCTAATACAATCACTATTCTATTAGTGCTGGGATACTTCTACCTCACAAAAAGATGGAGAAGAAATTGGGACAGGAATTCTCTGCTTGCATCACATCTGCCAAGTGCCTATGCAGGCAAGTTACATGTCATTCAGAATTAAGAATCTTCTCAGGGGCAACCAGGCAGGAGAAATAATTTCACCTGGCCCCAATGCCCAAAAAAGGTGGATCAGAAGTGGAGGGATGGGACAGAGCAGAGATTGGCTGTACAAAATGGGGACTTCCAGAATGGAGCCATGAAGCAATGGAAAGAGAAACCGGGTTCTGCTTCCAGCCAAACCCTGGCACTCCTCCTGACTGTTACTGACTTATTTCCACATCCTTGCGTGCTCTGCCTTTAGCAGTGGCACAAGTTAAAACCTCTCCCCGCAGTCCCCACAGGCTACTTGTTTCCGCCTTCTCCGCTCAGCTGACCAAAGCTGTGCTGCTAGGGCTCAGTTCCCTGTTTTCCCACCTGCCTCCTTTGTAACCTTGGGAAAGTCACAAAGAAAAGTAATCCTGATCCTCAGATTTAGCAGGCTAATTCTCACTCTCTCTGTTTCTTTACATGTTCTAAATTCTGTCAGCCTTGTCGGTACAGACCAGCTTGGTCTCATGCCAAGGCCAGGAACACTGGGTGCCTTGTAACAAGCCTTACACATGCCAAAGGGGTGGGTGGAGGATCAATGGGAAATGCTGATGTCAGGAGTGTTTTATGTCTAACTCAAAGGCTTCAGCACTCAACTCTGGGATGGTCGCAAGCTAAAACTCTAATCCACACATTATTCATTCTGCAGTTTCTCAGAACACCACTTTGTGCAACATCCCTTTTGTACTTCAAAAGGGACAGAAGAAAATAATTGTCATTAAAGAAAATGTCCTTAGCATTCTCATTAGTGAGACAGATTCTCAAAACAAGGTAACTAAATTCAATTATATTTCAATGATGGCTGTTTGTATAGAGAAGTTAATGTTGATGCTGATGAAGTCTTACTATGTAACGGGGGCTGAGTTGGCTGTCAGACTGAGTTAGAATGAAGACTCCTAGGAAAGCAGAAAGAAAGCACTATAACTGTTTATATTTCTGTTAGTGGTAGAAATGGTGATAGGGTTGTCTGTTATATTATGAAGATTGTCCAGGATACACCACTTCCAAATATGGCTTATCAGCTCCCTCCCACTAACAGCTAAACTTAGTTTGATCCTGTGGTCAAATTTTAGCAATAATATTTTTAATTTGTTTTTTTATTCATAAAAGACTTTTATCTGGGATATATATGGTACTTCACAGTCTCTGAATATTTTAATATGCTGACATTAGAGATGTCGCTTGGTCTCAAGGTTTCCCTTAGCCCAGACTGTGTTTGGAGACTCCTGTTCCAGAGAACCACCTTCTTGTGTTGTTGCTTTTTTATGTCCTACATAGACTTTGACTCGAATTGATACTGTACAAGAGTACTGTAAAGTTTTGCATTCAGATATACCATAACACATCCTTTTTAATTATTTTCTTTGATGATTCATTTACTTCATAATGCATATTTAGTGATTTGATGCAAAGGAACAGCTTTTTTCCTTACTCCCAGAAAAACAGTTACTTGCAAATACTTCGTATGGAATTAATTTGTACTAGCTGGCATGGCTACTAAAGAAGAAACTGTGAAGGTGTTTTTTACACCATAACCACTCTGCACTAAACAGTTTTAACAGGCACTTGTAATGATTACCCCACATTTAGAGCTGATTTAGCAATAGCTTATTACATTTTGTGGATGTTTCACTAAGTCTGCCATTTTTATATACTTCTTGTGAGGGAAGGACTTGCCTGGCCTTAAATTAGCTCACTATAAGATATTGTAGTGCTGTGAAATTCAGCACAAGATGAAGAACCTCCTGTGGACAAACATTAGGACAGAGCGTCCTGTGCAATTTTAGCCACCAGCCTGTCTGTAATTGTGACCAAAACAGAGACATCAGCTCTGTTCTGTCTTCCTTCCTCAAGATGAATTTGCAGTAATTGAATTTTACTATTGGGTTTCACAAGCTCCCACTTACATAAGACATACCAAGCCTAACCTCACAGTGCTAACACGGTCTACGAATAAGCTACAGCCAGAGGAGGTACCATAGGCTTCCTTCTTTGCATAGCTACTATTTTTATACAGCAGTAATCTCCATTACAAGCATTTGCAGCTTTTTAGGGTTTAATTTATATGTGAATTTAGAGGAATATTCTCTTCTGCATGGAAACATCTAGCAACAAACAGTTAAACTTACTAGTGTTTTTCTCATTTTATTCTACCTGTGTCTCACTTATCCTGCTGGTTGAGAAGGCATGAAATAATAGAGCAGGAATATTTAGACTTTTCAAGAAGACTGAAAACTTCTGATTTTTTTTGCTTTGCTTTGCTTTATTTTGGTTTTTTATTCATTTGGACAATTAATTGATTTTGTTTAGGCCTATCTAAATTCCACAAGGAAGCTAAAAATAGTGTTTTTCTGATGTAATCATTGTGCCTGTAAAAACACTCTACCTGAGCAAATGCCCAGTGACAGCAATCTCTATTATCTTCTGGAGCTCCCTGCTTCACAGTTGTCCTTAGTTATTGATTCTAGATTTGCCCAGAATAGCCCAGACCTACCCCAACACTACTGGAAAGAGAAAGCACAAAAAAGCCCAAAGAGCAGAATTTCCTGTCAAGATACAAGAGATATTTCAATTGCAAGAATCAATGACAGTAGTTCTCAGTAAAGCTATTATTCATGTAGTGTGATGATATTCCGAAGGCCTAAGACTTTCACAGTTTCACGGAATATTATGTCTTGTGTCCTGAATCCTGAAGATAGGTGCCTGGCTTGCCTGTGGCACCTCTTACAGTCCCCAGTCAGGCTCAAGGACTGCACGAATACAGGTGGTACTTGCCTCAGGAAATTTATAATGTAACAAAACATATGTTCCTAGTATCATCCGTAGATACAAATGTAGACATGGACATGTATTAAGCTTAGGTTTGATATTTTATCCTGTATAGCTTTGCTTCTTCTTAAAGGAAGTCTTTTTCTTTTTCTCATCTTTGCATATTTCATTGAGAGCAGATGCTCTGGGCTTTTCCGCATTCTGCCTCTTTCTAACCTGATCCCAAGCACTCTTGATTTTTATGAAACCACATCCTTCTCAGTCTCTCCATTATGTGAGTGCTCTTGTCACTTCTTCCCTGTTCAACACTAGTTAGCCTGCTGCACTTAGCTCCTGCCCTCACCTGTGGAAAGGCTGCCTCTTCACTACCTGCACTCTCTGCATTTTGCCCAGGGAATACTCTCAGCAGCAGAACTGATGAGGTAGTGATGGAAAGGGGGTAGGAACCCCTATGAAGATCCTCCCACAACCTTCTTTGCCAGGAAAGAAAAAAGACCGTGGATAAAAGTAAATGATGTAATAGCCTTTTCTGCCACAAAGCAGAAGGACCCTGGAGGACATAGAGGTAATGTTGAAAAGATCCTTAGTGAAAAAACATCTTGATAAAAATTAGTGGCTGAAAGACAAATATTACAGAGTGGAAACGTCAGTGATGTGGGGCAATGAAAGTGTAAAGAGACCAGGTGGTGCACAAGCTTGGACTTGAAGTAAGCAGGCACGTGGGCCAAATTAACTTCTGGTGTAATTTTATATAGAACATCAGCCCACCAACTACTGAATTTTTGGGCTATTTCAGATCATAAAAGCTATAAAGGCAAAGATACATATTAATGATTATTAGTATGTGTTAGCATACAGATGCCATATTGAGAGATTCTTATTAATATTTAATTTGTGAATTAATGAATAAATCAAATATATATAATGTACAGCAGGGGACAAAGTGTTTGTTATTTCTATTGTATTCATTGCTATTCAATTGTATTCTATAGCTAGATGTGGTACCAATAGCTTTTACTGTAGATAGTTTCTCTATTATGAACACCAATAGCTAATAATCTGCTCACCTTTAATAAATATCTTACCCATAGCCTAAATGGATTCATATACTACATAACTTTTACAAATTTACACCCATATAGACACTTACATGTATACGTATTTATATACACACATTTGTATGTCTATGTGTGATAGGCATATTTTTTTCTCTTAGGGAGCTTTATGTTCATATAACCAGTTTCATAGTCTAATTTTTTCATAGCAGTTTTAACAGAATGAAAAGAAGAATAAGTCATGGAAAGAAAAAAATAAAGGGTCTGTTTTATATCTTATTTTATTGCTGGGAAATGACAAGTGACATTTCTGTAGCTAATTAATTTTGTTACAGATGTTTCTGTAACATACCACCATATTCTATGCAGAGGCAACTGCCCCAGTATTGTTGACTTCCAGGTTGCTAGTCCTCAGTGAGTGTAATAAATAAATAACTCCCAAGTTACATGTGATTAGAAGCAATCTCTACAGTGACACATTCTGAGAATCAAGGAAGACGCTCAGGATTTCTGCCATAGAACAAAATCATCTCATAACTGATTATGCCAAGCTAATGATAACTAACTATATCAAACTAGTAATAATGCAAAACAATCATTAACTTGTGCTGCAAGTGTACTTAGAAAGCCTGTTGTGATCTGGGACCCATGGAGATCTGGTTGCCCTTAGGATCTATACATTTGCACAGCAACATATCTGAAAGGAGAGCCATAGTTGAACTGCAGTGATTTAACAGTTATCCATCTTAGCCCCTGCTGGAAATGAGTCTCCTTATTAGCTTAAATGGTTCATAAAATGGGCTTGTGTTCAGATCCTGGATTGCAAATTGCTGAGGCATTCTATTCTGGCACTCATTTATCAGGACAGAGTGGGAAGAGCTTATACATGGTTAGATCCCTGGCCCAGCTGGAGGCTACAACTGGATCTTCTGAAACGGCCAGCTCAGGGAAAGAGATAAGAAGCAGAATTAACTGATCTCAAACTAGTACAAATACAAATACTGAAGATACAAAGGACGTTGTTACTTTAAAAGTAAAATAGCATTTTGTTCATTCTAGATATTAGCAACACTGAACTCTTTCAGTGCAAGACATGCAGAATTTCTTAAGGAAGGACTATTCTACTTGAAAATTCAGGTCTTCTTAGTCCTCTTACTCCACAACCTTCATACATCAGATTCCTCAAGCAAGAACTATATGGGTACTCAGGAAGTGAGGATGATGTTTCTCCTGCCCTTGTCTCTCTCTCCCTATGTCTGACCCTCATCACAGCTGTATTTGATAATGAGATGCTGTGTGCTCCCACGATTGCACGAAAGAGGAAATGTGGTCCTGGATAAAGGTTCCGCTTGGTAGTAAAGTAAGAATGATGTGGCAAAACTGGTCGCCGAAAAGGAGGTAGAAGCCCACGCTACACTTCCTGAAACAGAGGGTGTTTCAGGCCTCTGGCCCCTCGGTTTCTCTCTTTTGTTCTCACCACTGCTCTAAACGAGCTAGGCTGACTTCAAGAGCCCTGCCACAGCCCGGTAAAATCACGCCGCAGTTTAGGGCCGGGCTCGGGGTGGCATCGGACGCGCCCGTGTCCCGCCCGCATGGGTAGCCGGCGGGGCCGCGCAGCCTGCGCGGAGGCGGTCTGGGCCCGGCGGCGCTCGNGCTGCTCCGCCTCTGCCCGCGCTCGGGGAAGGGGCCGCGGGAGCGCCCGCCCGGGGCACGGCCTCGGGGCGCTCCGCCGGCCCGGAGTTGGGGGGTGTGCAGGGATGCGGCTCGGGGTTTAAACCGCGCTCAGGAGCGATGTGCTCATTAGTTTGGTGCAATTAGCGCTATAACCCGTGCCAGCGCAGCCCGCTCTGAAGACAAAGCTGTATGCAAATCGCCTTCCCCTTCCCCATCCCCTGCTCCCGGGCTCTGACGCCATTCCCCAGCCTGTTTTTAAGGTGCGGGGAGTAACTTGAAAATAATTGCAAGTTTCTTGACTAAAAGGCAGGGGGAGGCGGTGTCATCCGACAGGTTCGGCACTCGGAGCCGTGGCCACCTGCGCGTGGCCGCCGCGGGACAGGGGAACCCGGCTGCCTCCGCCGCCAGGGCTGCGGAGCCCGGCGAAGGTACGGATCGGGGCTCGGGATCGGGGACGGAGGGCAAGGGGATGGAGGGCTGCGGTCTGGGGAGAACCCGAGCGGGGGCGGGCTCTCTCTGCTTCCAGGTGGAGGAGTGCTATTTAGGGTGAAGTGCGTGTCTGCCTATGTCTCTGGGGAGTTTGTGGGTCTCCTGCCTGGGGCTGCGAATTTCCGTCGCACGCTCTACTTTTTTTGAAGACCTACGTGATTTCTTCCGCTAGAAGCTGGCTTATTGCTTTCTGGCATATACTTATCTAACTCCCACCCCCGAAGATAGCTGTTTCAATATACTGAGAGAACTTGACTACAAAACGTGCTGTACTGTGGGGAGGACAGGAGGATGGATGTGAGGGCTAGTGAAATTCTTAAAAATGCAGTAACTAGTTATTGTATTATGTTTTATATATATATATATATATAAAATATGCATTTATAATAGAGAATTCTGTGTAATCCAGCCGCAGGAAAAATAATAAGGGGTCTTTTTGACAGGACTTTTATCTGCATATCTCCATTTTACTCTCTCACACATCTTTCTGTTTGTCTTCTCTATATTCTGCTTTTATTGTGAGAAGTTTGTTAATGCGACATGTCAACGTTGCTGGCTTCAGACTGCACCACTTTTTTACAAAAGTAGACTGAAAAAATTTCCCCAAACCTCCACTTAATGGCATAACTGGTATGTATAAATAAAATCTTCATTTTTTAAAGTGACGTGGATGTGGTTTACTCTGTAGCCTCAGTAATTTAAACAGCACCTATCTGCTGCAGATAGAGTTGTTATGCATCTTTCTACTAGTGAGTTTGAAAATTCGAACTTGGCTTTGATTTATTTCCTCTCTATCAGTGATTAATGCGCCGTAATTAGCTAATCTCATAGCCATTATTTACAACTAGGGCAGACAAAGGGAAAACCTGATGATACAGCACTTAACTCTATTTGAAATTATGAAACGGAAAAAAATGTTTAGGTCTCCTCTTGGAACCGGATAGCCAGCCCAATAGCAACAACAATAATAACAAGAACAACAACTCTAGCCATTAATTATGGCTGATTTTTTTTTCGCCCGAGAATTGTACTCACACTTCCCCTGAGGGTTTGGGTTTTTTTTTCCAACAGGGCCAAAAAAAAAAAAAAAGTAAACAATTCCTGTAAGTTTTCTCTCACTCCCTTACTTGCTGCTTTGAAGCAGGGAACTAAATTCGTGTTGTCCAAATGCGCGGGTGGTGGGCGCGGGAGTGGAGGAGGAGAAAGCCCACGGCTACACGCGCAATGGGGCGCAGCCCACGCATTCCCGCTGGGGGCTCCGCTGGCGCTCGCCATTCCCGCCTCCCCCAGCCCCGCCCGACCCGGCTGCCGGGTAACCCCGAGTGTGGCGGGGCTGGTGAGCGCTGTGAAAGTGGCCGGGGGGCGGCGGGACCCCCGGGGCAGTGGCCGTCCGTGGGCCGCCCGTGGGGGCCGAGGTCGCCGTGCGCCGGTCGAGGCTGCCCGCCAGTGTCGACGGGTTTCCTCAAGGTTTTGCCGCAAGACTACCGGCTCCGTTAAATCTTGAGATTTCCCCCCCCCCTTTCTCTTCGTTTTTGACTGTGGGAATAGGGTTTTCTAATAATATCTTAATCCCCCCGCCCCCCACCATCCCGGAAAGATAGGCGAGCTTCTTTTGATCAGGAAATGAGAGGGAAAGCAGGAAAAAAAAAAATCTATGAAAATAGCAGGGAGGGAAAAAAGAAATTCGATTAAGAAATTTAAATATTAATAAAAAAATCAAAAAAGAAGAAAAATAAAACCTGAGGGACGCTGGGA
>VYXB01006845.1:52818-63022 GCA_013397135.1 Pachyramphus minor
GTCACTGTTCTCCCTCTTCCCACCACCCCCGACAGCCCCGGCTCAGCCCCTCCGCAAAACGACTCCGGTGGGGTAGAGCCGCAGCCCAGCGTTGCCGAACAAGCTGCTCGGGTTGTCGATACACCCCGATGAAATTCCACCCCACTCCCAGGGAAACCATTATTCTCCGGCTAATTGTAATTTACAATTATGCATTACACCTCGTCACGTAGAAGGCTAGGAAACAAGATTCTTCCATATATTGTCCCTCTTAGTCCTATTCTGCTGCATATCACCTCGCACCGCAAAGTCCTATTGTTCCCTCCTACCCATTGTACNTTTAGACATTATAGCCATGCCTCTAAACGCGAAGCAAAATGAATCACTGGGTTATAACTCCGGTAGAAGGGGGCGATTGACTACACCAGGCAGGGCTTGTACAGCACCGAGTTCCCCTCTCCCGGCCGGCGGGGGGCTTCCGGGACTGCCGTGTCGGGATGCCCTCTGGTTTTGGATGGTTTGACAGATGTTTTTCCCTGTAGTTGGTTTACCGAGTCGAAGAGTTTAAAATCTTTCCTTAATTAATGGCGGGGGAAATGCACAGAAACATACATTTATGAGCTCCTTGCACCTAAGTAAACATCTCCTGCTCACACGCACCATATACCTTACAACCCTTGCTTGACTGTGGCTGTAGCCTTTAAAGCAAAGCGCAATCTCTCCAGTGCGGGGAAAATGCCTCCAGTTTGTACCTCCAGGCATTACAACATGCCTCAGCCCAGCTGAAAGCAACACTGCAGCTGGAGTGTAGCCGTCCGCAGAGGAGTGTCACTGCCTGCAGCTCTGCCAGGGACGCTGCCAGGGGCTGCCGTGGGGCTCTCGAGTACTATCAGGTTCAGCCTTGTGCCTGACTTTTCACAAGCTGTTTTACCACCCGGTAGGAGCTACCCGAAGCATGACTCAAAGGCTGACGAGCATCCAGCTCATGAATTACAGAAAATTGATGCCCTGCTTAAAATTCACAGCAGTGAATTTGTAACGTTCACATTTCTATGTGACAGTCATCTTACAGGGAGATAACATCTAACAGCTCCTGAGTTTCCCCCTTGTAACACTGTGGGAATAACATGGCAAAGGCCAAAAAGTCTCTCTGTCACTCATTCACACACAGAGCACACACCAGAGCATTGTGCAGTTTCATGATTTGTATCAGATCAGTATAATATCTGTATCTCAGAAGGTACACTGGTGGTATTTTGTTGTTTTTGATGTTTGATTGTTTAATGTCCATTGTTTAATGGACATTAAAATCTTTCTTTTTATAGTTCCAGGTGGGCTGGTTTTACTAATCTTTCATCTCTACATCAGACACCAATGTGGTTATACACCAAAAGATTCCAAATTTTAATGGCAACAGTCTAGTCTGCATCAGCCTCTTAATTAAATATAGCTGGTGCAAACAGCTGATGTTAGAATTAGGAGATATCACTGTTGAAGACAGTATATCATGAGGCCTGTATAAAGTCTTTCCCACCCTTTAGTGTCTGAAACTTCATCATTCAAACAAACAGGCAAGCAAGCAGTTTATCCAAATTGGTCATAACAATTCTTCTTTTCCACAGTCTTCAACATTTATTTTCAAATCAAAAGTTCATAAACTTATCCTGGGAATCCAAATAGTCTTAGAAGAACAAATTCTATCCTACCATCAAGGCCTATGCTCGTTTTGTTCTTGTATTCCTACGTATTGCATAACTGTGTTTCTTTTAAGTGATACATGCTAGAGTTTATTTTCATGTTATTTTCAATATCAAGTATTATTCAATATTCCATTTTTTTCATATTAACTCTCTGGTGTTTTTAATAAAGCAAATACGTTTGCTTTATTAACAAATCATTCTTTGTTCTGAAATAGAGGGTTTAACACTATGTGAATATATGCAGGGGCTGACCAGTAGGAGACAGCGACAGTTTGGGGATCATAGCGTCTCTCTACTATATGGATGGAAAATTCAAAACGCTAGAGAATTTCAGCACAAATTTGTGCTTCTGGAACAAGGAAGACAATCAATATCTTGCATCTTTTTTTCTATATCTCCAAATTTCATATGAAATATGTTCATGGATTAACATGGATTGCCCAAAATTGATTTCCTCTATTTCAATGTTTCCTAATTTTTCATTGGAGCTTTTTACCATATATATTTCTAAATTTTAACACATATCTAGAGTAACAAAATTAAAGTAAAATTAAAATTATGACATTCAGTTTATAGGAATGGAAAGGTAAAAATATATATTTCTTCTCTTTAATACAATTCTGATCTTTACCCTGTAGTAGGCAGCAAGCACTTTTTTCTAGGACTTTTTATTTTTAGTGGGTTTTATTTATATGTTGGAATCTTTGAAAAATTTATCTGAGATACTCCATATGACATACAGTGGATTCCACAATGCACACACTCTGATGTGGAATAATACCCATTTTTAAGCTCTTTTCTGTCATCAGTGAAATGCTCAAATTCCTCCTTTCATCCATGACACTTCAGAATGGCACATGCCTTGTATTGGGAACTCTGGGGCTGAGAAAATGAATATGATATTAAATATCAAAATATCAAGAGCAGGAGCCACTGCTTTATAACAGTAATTTGTTACCAAAACAGAAAATATCTAGATGCAATTGTCTGTAGATGAGACCAAGACAGGTTGCAAGATCCTCTACTTAGATGAATTTTCTCATCATGGAACAAGAGTTATTTTTGCTCATGTTAGCTGAACACCAGTGCCACACAGCACATGTATTCCACAGTAGTCATGGACAAGTGGAGTGGCTTTTAGAGAATAATTAATTAGCAGGTTGTGTTTTGGATATTATTCCATCTGTTCCTGCTGATTCTCTCAGAGGCCAAACCTTGTTGGGCCACACATTATGCAAACCTGGAACCAGAAAGCTTGGTGTTTCTTTTGTAAGCAGGAAACCCTGCCTCCTGTTTGGTTTGTTTACTTGCGACTCTGGTGCTAGGAGCACCACTGCACTTGAACTTCAAGTGCAGTAGAATTAGCTGAAACTTCTCAGATTAGATAAAATGTCTGAGGCAACCCTCAGAAAAAAAAAATAGAGAAATGTGAAAGAAAAGATAGAGAGAAAAAATATGTTAGAGGAAAAAAGTGTGTGATGAAAAATACTGATGAAAAACAGGCAGTGGAACTTCACATAACATGTTTTTCTTTTGCCATGCAGTATTTTCCAGTAGTCCTTTTGAAGAGGTAATTCTTTATCCCGCAATCTCTTCTTGTCTCTTAAATATTTATGGATTCCCCAGGCTGTTGTGGCAAATTACGCCAAGGAAGAAAGGGACTGGGAGAACTAAGAAAGTCTCAGTACACAGAGGGAAGAGTACATACTCATGAAAACCTGAACTGTCCCAATTCTTACCTCTGCAAAATCATCTTTGAATCTCACCTGCATATTGACACATGCACACACATGCACACCACACACGTCCTTTGAACTGCTTCTCAGTAAATATTGATTGAACAGCCTGTGTCAACATATCATATTAAGAGCTTTACTAGAGCGAAGAAGAATGACTGAAGGACTGAGATGGAAGGGTACTATCGATGTCTACATTTGATTGCCTATGAATGAGCCAGGTAAACCTCAACAGTGATGTCTTTATACTTCACAAAGTGTACCATGTTTTTGATCATGGCTGGAGAGGGTTAGAAAGGGATGGATTCTTAATGGTACTTTTTTGCACCCTTTTAAAAATAGGACTGGAAGACTTGGGAAGAATACAAAACGCACAGCACTGGTACTGTTTAGCACTGCCATGGGCAGGGCACCCTCAGATGGCTGATGCAGCCTTACTCATATTGCTCTGCCAGGGCAACCCCTAACTTGGAAAGTAACTGAGAAAACAGTTTCCTGCTTTACACTGCAGTAAATCAAATACATTTCAGTAAAAGTCCGTGTAGTTTTACTAGTGGAAGTCCGTTTTGTAAGCAAAGTGAGAGTCAAACCCTATCTCACCAGTCATTGCAAAGGCGTAATTTGTGATTTGGTCTGTTCAACTGCTGCCACAATTCTCAAATCTGGGCCCAGGGGTGCTTAGGAACTACTGCATCTTGTTCCACAGGCAGAGATGAGAAAAGGGCTGGTGTGGGGTTTGGTACTCCTGTTCACACCAGGGAGTGAGTGGGCATTTCTTACAGATCCTGGCATGGTGCAAGTGGTGAACAGCTCAGAGTGTAGAGCAGTGGTCTGGGATGCTAGGTGGTGTTTCTCCATCCCTTAATAGGCAGAATGTGAAACACTGTGAATGCCAAGATTTCTAATATCTACCAAGTGAAAAGATGTATCAGTGCTTTGTGATGGTCAGATTAGCTGAAAACATTATCTTTTCTGTCTAGTCTGAACCCCCTTTCCCTGCTTACTATCACTTGTCACCAGGGACAACTTTTCAGCTTTGTTTCCTGGGAGTGATCACTGTTTGGATTTATCTTCTTGAATATTTGCAGGAGATTGTAACCTGATTGACTAAAAAGATAAATAAATAAGAAAGGAGAAAGCTTGCTTTGCCAAGCAATTAAACTCTTAATTTTGCAGTGTAATTCTGGAAATAGGTCTGTATTTTTGTGCATGAGTCTGAATGCAGTTTTCATTTCACCATGTGTCCAAATGGGGGAAGATGACTAGAGGATGTGACATCATACGTAGTAGTAGGAAACAGCCATTCACTTGGAACATCAGAGCTGTGCTAAAAGGAAGCACCTATTTGTAAATAAATTGTGTTTTAGGTGTGCCTGAATTTTAGCAGTAGAATGAGCTGCACACAAGCGAGATCATGGCAAGCTTACCACTCCCTCCCCTGGCTTGGAACTCTTTCATCAGCAAATAGAAACCAAGTCTCCATTGTGGTAGCACTGCAGATAAGTAACTGCTTGGCCATCCATTGCAGAAAATCATGTCCTACACTTCCTACTGATTTTATTCCCACAAATTTCAACCCAAAAAACTGGGGGGAATTATCTGTTTCTAAAAAAAGCCCAAGCATTTGTCAGAACAAGAAGACCCATTTAATCAGGTATATTTTTAATCTCACTAGCTTTTTGTTCTCTAAAATTGCTCTCTGTTCAGCACTAGTGCTGTTATTCGACTGTAGAAATAACAGGGCTTTATTTGTTATTTCCTGCAAATCTTAGTATCATGAGTGCTTGTGTCTCAGATGTATTCAAGGGTAGACTTCGCCTGTTCTGTTTTCAAAATTCAGGAGATTAGCATTAAGCTTTGGGAATGATTTATGCTGTTATAAAGATCTTTGGACAAATGTGGAATGTAAAAAAAACCTAACCTGATGCTAATGACATTTCTGGGGCCAAATTCATCTGTTATAAATGGCAGAACAAGTTGGATGCAGGATGTGTGTTGATCAGAGACAGATCTATGAGGCATATATATTTACAACAGGGTAATTTGTCTGAGGCTGGCTTTGAGAGTGTGAAATGAGGGTAGCTCGAGCTAGTGGAACAACTGTGTGTGTCTATGTTGTGTGTGAGTGAGTGCATATTAGGAAAAGTAAAGCTTTATCCCATACTGGCAGTAAGAAAAAGCCTTAATCTGGATTTATTTGTATTTCATCTCAGAGTGATGTAAAATAGTCCTAGGGCCAATCTGTAGTGCACGAGGGAGTCAGGTTGAGACATATGTGTGCTGAGAGCCAGAGAACTCAGAAAGCAAGTCAGTCTTGTGAAGTGATGGCACCATGCAGCTGGAGACCCTTGGCTCCAGCACTGCAGAGGAGCTTGGCTGCTTGATGGAGCCACCAGAGGCTGTGAGAAGGGCTCCAGTGCCGCCTACACAACAGTCTTTCCACACCCACCTACACGTCATCCCTTCTTCCTTTTGCCATCAG
The DNA here is from genome assembly GCA_013397135.1 of Pachyramphus minor. Taxonomy (NCBI): domain Eukaryota; kingdom Metazoa; phylum Chordata; class Aves; order Passeriformes; family Tyrannidae; genus Pachyramphus; species Pachyramphus minor. Next base: position 58,716 of record VYXB01006845.1, read on the forward strand.
TGCTTCAGTATTTCAACTCCTTGATCAGTTTCGTTTTTTGCGTTCAACCTCTAATTGTAGCCTTCAGATGCTCATTTGTGATCTACTCTTCCTGGATTGTTGTAACCCCGCTAACCCCTCTATGCCACAAGCCTGCCCCAGCTGCCTAAAGTTTCCAATGCTTCCCTGTCCCTACATTTCAGTCCTGGTGAGGAGCGTGCACAAGACAGTTCCCATTTTGTGACTCAGACCTGAGGCTTAAAAAACAGAAGTGGGATGTGTTAGATGTTGTCTCCTGATACCTTAGGGATTGGCTGAGACACTGAAACATGTATTTCTTTAATTAAAAGCAATTTCTCCATTTGCTGTAGAGCTTTTGCGTTGCTGCCCTAGGAGTGATTTGCCACCACAGTAACCTTTGAATTGTGGACAAATCACAGAACACATTAAGACAAATGGATGCACTAAAATTCTCTAGTTCTGGTGAAATGAAAGACACAATTCAGAGTCTAATTGTGAAACAGCTGGAGACAATAGAAGTCACATCTGAAGGTATATAGACCTAAGAAAAGTATTGTTCAAGGAAGATTGAGTGAGCCTGTAAAGGGATGCAAACTGAAGTTACCTCTCCATTCTTCCAGACTCTTCTTCTCACCTTTGTACCTCTCCTCTACTCTGTGTTGATACATGTGTTAGTGTAATGCACTAGCAACTGAAACAGGCAATAGTGTGGCTAAAAATCACCTAGTGAAAAAATCACCTAAAATCTACAATAGTTCAGTAGCATAAAGTCACTGAATAGCCACCACTGTGAAGCCATAGCTAGCAAGATCCCTGGCACCAGTCTAAAATCCAGGGGAATTAGTAGTCATTTGATGTGCTGTGTGGAGGAGGGAAAGTGCGAGAGGAATATAACTCTGGGTAGAAGCAAGGGAAGGACATTTTCAGAAGCAGGGCTGACTAAGAAAACACACAGTTGGGAAAATGAAACAGCTTTACGTTTCTAAGCCATGTGTGCTGACAGCTCACATTTACACATGAACATGGTTGCAGCAATGAAATGTTTGTTTGGTAGAATACATTTCCTGAACCATCAGAAATTATTCTATAAAAACTTTATACTGTATAACTGCTCATGTCCTGGCATTCAGGCTAAGTTACATATTTTTAAAGCCCACAACCTTCCAACATGTGTGTTCCCACAGAGGGTGTCCTTAAAACTGGTATGAGAGTAGAGACCTTTTTATGACCCCAATGACATCTGCCTTTGTATGACTCAAGAAGTTATCTGAGACCCAGGATAGAAATGCCTCCAAGGCTGTGCTTCCCTCTGTGTACAGTGCTTAATATAAGATGATATTTATTCTGTTTCAATATAAATTTAAGTAATATCATTTTATTAATGCTAATACAAAAATACAGAAAAGTAAATATGTATGCTTTGACAAATATCAGGTATACATAAATGTATCAGGACACCTTACTTAATATTTCCAGAAGCAATAGAATTCTAGTATACCTTACAGATCATGGAATGAGATAAAGCAAGTGTCGTTATGAAATGATTGTGAGGGTAATGTTGTTTTCTAATGAACTTTGTCAAGATCATTTGGCTATTCTTATTTTTAATCATGTCCTACAGTGGATTGTTTTCCATAAGCTTTCTGGAAGACACTTTTCCCCTTAATAAAATAAATTAATATTCATTTACCATAATGAAATTCAAAGTAACTTTCAGTTTAGGGTTTTAGCTTCTGATAACAATTTCTTATGTAAAGCAGATGATATTTTAAGTCTCTCTCTCTTGCTTGCTCAAAGAAGAGTGTAATGGGCTTTATTTGGCTATCTAGAATGTTTGACTTTTTGATTTTTACAAACTGCAATTTGATTCATTTACAATATTTAAGATATTAGCACCAAAGTCCATTTGATAAAATTAATTTTATTTGTTATTGATGAGAGAGACACTTAAGGATTCCAGTAATTCTTAAAAATATTTACATCTTTCTTCTGATATTTTGTTTTACACTGTATTTTATAGGTCTTCATTTTTACTTGATGTAGGTTTTGAACTTCAGATTTATGTCTCAACACCTCAAAACAAGTTTTGTAAATATTCTGTGGGAGCTTGGTCCTTAAACATAAACATTTCTTCTTATTGAGGCACTGAGGAAAAACAGACCCCCTCATTTATTATGTGATATCCAGAAGGCTAAGGAGATTTTGATCTCTTTTTTCAGGAACATCTTCTTCAGTAAGAATAATGAAATGCCATCATGCTAAGGTGAATCATAATAAATGTTATGTCTTGGCTGCCACTGCAAAATAAATTAAGGAAAGTTGTGAGAAATATTGGTGACTTTTTCGTCCACAGAGATTTGGACCAGCTTTATAAATTAAACAGTACGTGATGACAGCTTTGGGGTGGTAAGTAAACCATTCGGTAGATAATCTCCATAGTAACAAAAAAAAGTTTAACCATCTCAAACCAAAATAGCACATCTGGACTTGGCTGTGTCACATGGCAACTGGGAACATTTTATTGTTGTCAAAATTCACAGCACACAAGAAAACTGTGCACATTTTAGTCCTTGTTATCAGAAATCAGTGAAGTGCAAGCAATGTGTTCAGGAGGATTCTGATCCTCTAAGTCATTATCTATTTACTCACCTTTATGCTGTGTAAGGGTCCTGTTATGATTCACCTGCTCTTTGCAACTTAGGGAAAAAAATCAGACTTTCCCTAATGAGTATGGAATCCAGTCTTGAAAATCCTTGCTCATGATAACAGTCCTAAATAATTAACAGAATTCATTTGAGTAATAGATGATGCACTGCATTCCTAATTAGCAGTATGTAGTTTTAATTGCACTAAACTTCAAAGCTGAAGACCTATTTTACAAGACAAATTCTTTAGAGTGCTAAATCAAAGATGGAATTATTTAATTGGTGTCGATGCTGAAACTCAGAGATAAAGAGTGAACTGCTGAAGAGAATGCAAAATTTTCTTCGGTATGGACTGAAAGCTATGTGTGACACTCCATATCTCCCCCTGAGAACAAAAAAAGGAGTAGTGAATCTACCTTGCATTTGTTCAAGCTGCATAAGCTCTGGGTCAAGCCTTGTTAAACTGAGTGCGTAGCTGATGATGGAAGGTATCCCCAGAATGGTTTTTAAAAGCTTTGTGGGGTCCAGCTGCTGTCTTATCACAAAACTCACTTTTGGCTTCACTATGGGGTGTAAATTTGCCCCTGTCTAAGGCTGCAAATACTCAGGAAAGGAAAGAGGTATAATCTTCATTCCGTCTTTATTCTGAACTTGTCACTCTAGTCAGGTCATTGGCATAGAGTGATTTAACAATTTCTAGGTACGGGCTGTGGCACGAATTGTGTCTCACTGAGATAAACTGCTTGAGAGTTTGTGCTTCCTGAGGCTTTTCCTGGGCTGGAATTTTAATCTCTTTTTGCTCAGACCTGAGATCAGAGGCACACCTTGGGTCTCCAGAGCTATGAAATCCTCTGTCACTAGTCAGTTCTCTGGGACTCTCTGAGAGCTTTACATACAATCTAAATCTCTGAAGGCAGTCAGCTCTGACAGACTTTCATAATATGCTTTCATCTCATCCTCATCTGTATATCAATACAGCTAAAGCTACAACACCCAGGAGGTAGCTCAGTCTGCTTGGCCAGTTCGATCATTTTCAGCCTTTAGAATGTGCCAGGAGAGTTGAAAGGGCCAACATGGGTTCCAGAATTAGACTAGATAGATCTCTAGATTTGTGTCAATAGTAACAGACAGCAAATTTCTCACCACCTCATTTCTGGTACCACCTCCTTCCTCATTGTGCCACAGCATGATGACGCTAACCTCTTTCTCTGAAGCTCTACTACTTTCCTTTTAGCTCCAGAACAGGTCCCTGGACATATGTAGCACTGCAAAATCCCATGGAGAGGGATACTCTTGTATGAATGGGCTCTTCTTCCGCTTCCCATGAAGGAATTTGCCCATAGTAAAGTTTCCTGGTGCAAAAATCTCTAAGCATGATTCAGACCTCTCTAAAGAGTTCTACTATGAAGCAAGAATCACAGAATCACAGAATGACAGAATATGCTATATTGGACCAATAAGGATCATCAAGTCCAACCCTTAATCCTTCACAGGACCATCCCCGAGAGTCACACCATGTGCCTGAGAATATCATCCAAACACTTCTTGAACTCTGTTAGGCTTGGTGCTGTGACTACATCCCCAGGGAGCTTGTTCCACTACCCACTCACTCTGTGGATGGAGAACCTTTTTCTAATATCTAAAACAAACCTCCCTGACACA